>JACEHZ010000107.1:867500-1100000 GCA_017893485.1 Hemerocallis citrina | reverse complement strand
AGTGACCACGGGCAAATCTAGTATATATAATAAAACACAAAGAAAGCTATCAAATGGCTCTCCTTCAATCCCTCCCAAAATCAAAGGCCCTGATCTAACCTTACAAAATACATTTTCCCCCCAAAAGTTTTCCCCCAAAACTCAAATTCAATTAATCCCCCAAAACAACTTATTTATTTTTTTAATTATCTCTCTCTCTCTCTCTCTCTCTCTCTCTCTCTCTCTCTCTCTCTCTCTCTCTCTCTCTCTCTCTCTCTCTCTCTCTATATATATATATATATATATATATATATATGGGAAATGCTCCACTGAAAACGCAAATGTTGTGAAAACACGTGAAAACCACCTAGGCCGTTGTTGGAAACAACGGCCTAGGTTATAATGCATTATAACCTAGGCCCACGTTTTCAACGCTACAGTACGTTTTCAATGGAGCATTCATCTCTCTCTCTCTCTCTCTCTCTCTCTCTCTCTCTCTCTCTATATATATATATATATATATGTATATATATTCCATTGAAAACGCAAATGTTGTGAAAACACGTGAAAACCAACTAGGCCGTTGTTGGAAACTATTATAAAGGTGGTTTTCCACGTTTTCATCGCTACAGTACGTTTTCAATGGAGCATTCATCATATATATATATACTAGATTTTCCAGTGGCCATGTGCCTACGACACGTCTTCAGAACGATACAGCATATGAAAAGTCTTGTAAATAGTAAATCAACAATTATGTAGCTGAAGTTTGAATAGTATGACAATAATTAGTTGTAAATAAAAGTCCATGTTTCTATTATTATTTGGTAAAAAATAATTATAAATTAGGGTATAAAAGTCAATTATTGTCATACTATTCAAACTTCAGCTACATAATTGTTGATTTACTGTTTACAAGACTTTTCATATGTTGTATCATTCTGAAGACGTGTCGTAGGCAAATGGCCACGGGCAAATCTAGTGTGTGTGTATATATATATATATATATATATATATATATATATATATATATATATATATATATATATATATATATATAGGGCCTTCTTCGGTTGCAAACGCTACTGTAGCGTTCGCAAATGTGCAAACGCCTTAACCCGTCATTGGGGATGACGGGTTAAGGCAAAACACATAACATGTCATCCCCAATGACGAGTTATGTGTTTTGTCTTAACCCGTCATCCCCAATGACGGGTTAAGGAGTTTACACGCGTTTGCACGACATTTGCGTTTGCAACGAAAGATGGCCTATATATATATATATATATATATATATATAGAATCATGGACTTTTATACCCCAATTTATAATTATTTTTCACCATATACTAATGGAAACATGGACTTTTATTTACAACTAATTATTGTCATACTATTCAAACTTTAGCTACATAATTGTTGATTTACTGTTTACAAGACTTTTCATATGTTGTATCGTTTTGAAGACGTGTCGTAGGCACGTGGCCACGGGCAAATCTAGTGTGTGTGTGTATATATATAGAGAAATCTTCGGTTGCACACACTCCGTGAGCACTCACGAAATAGAGCACCTATGACAAATCCGAACGGCTCATATTGTTCTATATACCTTAGATAGCCTAACAATAAAAAATCAAGTAATTTGAAGTTCATTTGCCCATAATTTACATCATTACAAAATTGTATGGCTGAAAATTCTAATAGCATGATGGATGGGCAAATGAATTTCAAATTACTTGATTTTTTATTGTTAGGCTATCTAAGGTATATAGAACAATATAAGCGGTTCGGATTTGTCATAAGTGCTCTATTTCATGAGTGCTCACGAAGTGCTCACCAAAAGTAGTGTGCAACCGAAGGGGACTCTATATATATATATATATATATATATATATATATATATATATATATACAGAGAGAGAGAGAGAGAGAGAGAGAGAGAGAGAGAGAGAGAAATGTTTCGTTGTGCACTCGACCTCCATATGCACTCGGCCTTCCCGCCTTCGTGTGGACAATCTGAACCGTTCACATTAATTTACACATCTAAATTAGTCTAAATATGTAAAATCAAATCATTTGAAATTCATTTGCCAATCTATCATGTGACAATAAAAAAACAACGATTTTCAGTCATACAATTTTGTAACACTTCAATGGATGGGCAAATGAATTTCAAATGATTTGACTTTACATATTTAGACTAATTTAGATGTGTAAATCAATATAAACGGTTCGGATCGTTGATACGAAGGCAGAAAGGTCGAGTGCACACGAGTGCACAGGGAGGCCTAGTGCACAACGGAACATTACTCTTTCTCTCTCTCTCTCTATATATATATATATAGAGAGAGAGAGAGAGGGGGGGGGGAATTTTCCATTGTGCATCATCCCTCCGTGTGCACTCGTGTGCACTCGGCCTTCCCATCTTCGTATTGACGATCCGAACCGTTCACATTGATCTACACATCTATATTATTCTAAATATGTAAAATCAAATCATTTAAAATTTATTTTCCCATCCATCATATGACTATAAAAAATAATGATTTTCAGCCATACAATTTTGTAACACTTCAATGAATGGGCAAATGAATTTCAAATGATTTGTTTTACATATTTAGACTAATTTAGATGTGTATACCAATGTAAACGGTTTGGATCGTTGATACGAAGGCAGGAAGGCCGAGTGCACATGCCGTGTGCACCATAAGTGGTGCACAACAGAAGACTTCCATATATATATATTATATATGTGTGTGTGTATATATATATATATATATATATATATATATATATATATATATGTATATATATGTATATATGTATATGTGTGTGTGTATATACATATGTATATACATATGTATATACACACACACATATACATATATACACACACACATATACATATGTATATACACACACACATATACATATATACATATATATACATATACATATATACATATATATATATATATATATATATATATAACACCAACATACACAGCGAAAGAGTCATACAACATAGTCGGATGATGCATAACTACAAATAAAGCATCACCGACAAAAGACAACATAGGAAGTAGCATAAAGAACAACTCCAGTACAAATAGAACAACAGCCTAAAAACTAAAACATGCCAGAAGAACACCAAGAGGCTGAAGCCAATGATGCCAGTAAGAAGAAGCAACACCATAAAGAATAGGGAAAGTAGCTGCGGAGCCAAACAACTTAGAGCATCAACGAATTGAACAACAACAAACTATCAGACCACTAAAGCTACAGCCAGTGATGAGCTGACTCGCACCAACAAAGTAACCCCAAGAGATAAAATAAAGCAATAGTAATCACCAAGAACATATTGCCCTATAGCCAAGAAAGAAAACATCAACAACACAATATATATAACCATAACAAAGCAGAAGAAAAGTTACCTCTCAAGAGTTAAACCTGCACCAAATTAGCAACACCAAAAGCTAATTTCTTAGCTATAATCCATGCACTCACATGAACTTGTGCAGTGCAATAGATTTTTTTATTGTATTTCCGCTTAGCAGAGGGAGAAGTGATCTCTACCAACGGTAGAGAGACATCAACAATGCCAAACTTGCTAGCCACGCCCTTGCGGGGGAAAGAAGAGCCCAATAGTAAATTAGAAGAACAAGAGGTCGACACCGAAATGGAGTTAGTATGACAGATATTACCCAACTGTGCAATAAAAGAATGGGAGGGAGAAGAAACACCAATATTTGGTGAAGACCTCAAGGGGTTAGAATAAAAGTTATTCATAACATCAAGCAGCCTACGATCCAAACACGATCTTACACCCGAAGATTGATAAATCGAGAAAATGCAACCATGCAAATGAAAAAAAAATGTAGAAAAGTTGGGGGAAGAAATCAACACAGAACAATGAAAATTAAAGGAGATAGTTAATACAATATTATTAGCAAGAGAAACCCGATTTCGTAACAAGAGGTGGTGATCGGGCACCATTCCACCTCTGAAAGTAGATTCAATAAGGTTGAAGTCTTTAAACAAAACATCAACCTTATCTTGGATCAATCCCGCAGGTAGCACCCGAGATCTAAAAGAGAGGAGAGCAAGAAAGGCTCCCAACTGTGGAGAGGAAATGTGCTTCATATTTTTTGCTCTTTTCTCAAAAAATTCAGACATTTAGGAAGCTGCAAAGATGATAGAGAAATGGGAGGTGGAAGAAGGAGGAGGGGCGGCAACAGAATAGGAACAACATAAGCTTTTTCCTTTCCTATCTCAAGTTTTAGCTTCTTCAAAAAACATTCACTGAGCTTCAGCTTCAAAAATGGAAAGTTAAGTGCCAAGAAAAGTTTGGCAAGTAAGGGCTTATCCCTCGGCAACCCAAAAAGTTTTGGAAGGGAAAAACATCGACTGCAAAAATGTCCAAACTAATCACAGAAAATACACTTCATTTTATTCACGCACACTCGTTTGAAATGCCCAGAAAGGAGGTATCTGAAGCAAATCCGATGAGGGTCAGATCTAGATGAGGAGGGGGGAAAAAGGAAGATGGAAAGAGAGAATGAAACCTTAGAAGAGAGAGAGAGGGGGGGAGAGAGAGAGAGGAAAGTTATAGAAATTTCATTGAAATTCCTCAAATTCTGGAGCGTCTCATTCCTCATGGGCGTCTTTTGAATTCTATTTATTCCAACCTCAGCCCATGAGAGCTCCATGACTAAATCCAACAAATACAGCCTCAAAGCAAAGCTTAATAATTAGACTCAACACCAACAATACCAACAACACAAAAGGTGTAGTGAAGAAAAAACTAACTGCATTGTCGATATTACAACACTCTCACAAGATAAAAATCACGAGAAAATGTGGCAAATTAGTTCTGGAAAACAGCTTGATCAATAGATTTAGAGTATCCCAACCTGAACACACTCTTCAAAGATAGAAGGAAAAGCAGATTTGGAGAGAGAGCAACGACTCCAAAGGAGTGTGGTTTTCAAAATCTCACAGAAGTGCAAGAAAGAGAAGGAAATAGGAAAATAGATATACTGAATAGAACGGATAGATCCAAAATAGAGGAGAAAAAATAGTAGCAAAAGGAGGGGGGATAGAAGCCTACCCAACATGGCACCACCGATAATCAACAATAACAACACCACTAAGAGCATCCACAATCGTTTGCTATGTTTGTCAATTTCTCATTTTTTGAGAAATGAGGTGCTGCAGTTGTTTGCTGTTACCGCTAAATCTGGTGTAGGGGCAAACAAATAGAATTTGTGAATTCTTTGGGATGTTGAATAGTCAAACCTGAAATCTTTCCACCGGAGTTTGACCGTTATCTCCCACCATTGACCTGGAAAAAGTGCGAAACACCGGGATTGATCCCGGCGATGCACCCTCCAACGCTCAAGTCAGTAATCAGAAAGACTATGAATGAGCTTTCATTGGCAAAAGATTGATTACCTATTAACAGTGGGGGATGGGGGGTATTTATAGCCGCCTTAGGGACCAGTTTCGGGATAAGATCAAATTCCTACTTCCCAGTGAATGGATAGAAGTGAATCAGGGCCGTTGATCAGGTATAATCATAAACCCTAATTCTACCTAGCTGGATCGGGTTTCTTGCGGGTTGAAACCCGCACCCAGTTGAGATAGATCCGTTCGTGGGTTATTGGGCTTTTGGAAGAAAGATCCAGTACCTACTTCAGACCCATTTGTAGGTGAAATTTCCATTTTATCCCTGATCTTTAAGATTCGCGCCCAATTTGGACGGTTCCGATTTAACCCTATTTTTAGCCATATCACGAGCCCCCCACTTTCGAAGACTGATTTTAACCAGCCTTTGAGGAGTAGTTTTACTGTTTTAATGGCTTGCGGAGTTGTATCGGAGTCCAAATGAGGGGTGTCGAGTTTTTGTATGAGGTATTATGGTGATTTTCAGAGCTAGTTGCATGCTCAAGGTTATTCTTGAGCTCTCCTAAACTTTTGGTGATTTTTCTTGATTTTTATCTATTTTTCGGATAATTTATTTAATTTTGCGAAGCGGTGATTTATTGTTCGGGGGCCTTAATTAATTATTCTAAGTAATAATTATTTACCAAGGGGCTTAAAAACATTTCTCCGAATTTATAATTATTTTTAAGAACTTTTAATTAATTTTTCTGAATTTTTAATCATTTTTTTGCAATAAATAATTCGAATTTAATAAATAAAAAATTAATTTTTATTTTGGTTTATGACGTGGCACGATCTGGGCCTTCCATCAGCCAGCGGTGCGAATTTCTGGAGGCTCGGACGGCCGGAGTAGCTCGGCGACGTTTTTCTCCGCTTGCAGAGGTCGGAACCCCGGTAGCTCGGCCAGTCCTCCTCGGTAGCTCGGTAGCTCGGCACGTTAAGAGTTGCCGAGCTACGTGGCAAGATCTAGAGCATCCATCATGGAGCGAATCACGAGGATGGAGGTTCAGATCACGAGAAAACGTTATCTTGTTGTTTTGTTGACGTGGCGTGATCTGAACCGCTCATCATGTTGCAACATAAATTTTGAGACAGTCTGACGGTAGGAGTGGCTCGGCGGCATTTTTCTCCAAATGTGGAGGTCGGTGCCCTGGTAGCTCGGCAGTGTGTCTCGGTGGCTCGGCAGCTCGGCCTTTCTTCCGTGATTGCTCGGCAGCTTGGCCTTAGCTGTTCGGCAGCTCGGCTATAGCTGTTCGTGTAACACCCCGCAAAATTTGAAATTACAATTTTGCCCCTGGGTGTTACGCAAGTATATTTTGTAATGTGTTTCACTACATATTTTGGATTCGTACTATTTATACATTTTCCGTATTGATTTCAGTTAACTAAAATATAATATTTCAATCCCTGGGATTTACGTACTTTTTACGTGTTTTGATGCAAGTGTTTCCACCACTACGTACAATGTTTTCTATAGGTTTAAATTATTTATTTTTATGTATTTAAATCTATTTTATAAAACGGAAATCTATTTTCCCCCCTATTTGATTAAAATGCATTTTTCAATTTTCTGCACGTATGATGCACGTACAAATTTTATTCTCATTTGTTATTCTCATTTACAAATTTTTAGCATGCATAAGTTTTAATTAGCCTTCTTTTGATTCATGGACCTATAGAATAAAATCTAGCCCATTAGGAGAGGAGCCCACTAGATAATCAAATTAATTAATTAGAAATGAGCCCATGTAGCAAGCCCACTAGATAATCAAATTAATTAGAAATGAGCCCATGTAGCAAGCCCACTATTAAAATCACAAATTAAGTTATACATGACAAGTAACAAATATTAGTACACATTTAGAGTTATAGAAATGTGTTCATATTTGTTTGTGCATGTGTGCATGCACACACAAATGTATTTGGACCATTTTGTGGGCTAGGGGTGACCGGTTTTGGAGATGGGAGGAGAGTAATGGAGAGGTTAAGTTAGTGAAGAGTGGGGAGGTGAAGAGATGGGGGTTTTAGGAGTTTAGGACTTGAATAGTTGTATGAATTAATTTGAAGAGTTATTAGGGAGGGATTTTTGCACTTTAAACCCTTCCAAAATCCTATAAATAGCCACCATTTCCCTTCTCTTTTGACACCAAAAAGCAAAACAAACAAGAAAGAAAGAAAGAAAAAGAAAGAGAGAAGAGAGTTTTGTGCTTGGAGGCAATTGCTAGGAGGAGAAGCCTTACTAGGAGCTAGGAATCTTTGGAGCTAGAAGTGGTGTTCTCTTTTCTTTTCATTGTTCAAGCTTCACAAAAGGTGGGTGTTCTCCTACTTTCTAATTTTTTTGAATGTACATGCTAATAAAAGTGAATGAGTAGTTTTGATAAAATAGAATAACTATACCATGATTGTGGTGAGATTAATAGTGAATCATGCTATGTTGACAAATAGATTAACATCGTGTTAGTGGGTGATTTCATTATTTTCTAGTGTAGGATATGCATACAAAAAAAAAGAGTAGTATAAGAAGATATTGTTTGAGAATTATAAGATAAAATTTATGCTAGTATATCATGTTTTGAATGAGGATGATTTTGTCGTGATATCATGCTAATTAAAAAGAAGAATTTCTTTATACCATGAATCATGTTAATGTGATTGCAATTTTGTACTTGTTGAGTATGTGGGAATTTTAGTGATGAATATCATATGATAAACATGCTTTATGATTTATTGACTAAGAAAGAAGAAAGTAAAATTTTGTTATTATTGACATATGTATATTTTTTATTGTTACATTTGGAAAATAATAATTTGTTCATGAAAGAGATTTTGTAAAATTCTTATGATTTGAGACTTGTTGGCATGCTATAAATTCCCAATTTGTATAAGAGAAATTAAACAATTTTTTTTTCATTCAAGTTTTGAGAAATGCAAGTTTATGTGTAAATTGAAAAGAAGAGTTTAACTAAAGAATTATTACTATGAACAATGTTAGAATACTCGTAAATCTAGGTATGTCAAATGTGTGATATGTAAAAGAATGCTATATTTCGACATATGATTAGAGATATGATGAAAAAGAAAAGAGAAGGAAATAATTTTTTTATGAAGTATGTTGACATATGTCAAAAAAATACAATTTTCTTTTGTATGAAAGGAATTCCTTTGAGACATTGATAATCGATTAAAAGATATGTTTGATTCTTAACACAAATTTTTATTTGTAGGATGTTGGGCATGAACTAGTTTTTAGAAAAGCATGATTTTAATTTTCGAGTTCGAAAAGAAATGTAAATTTTGTAAAGAAAGGAAATAATCTTTTTTTTAAATGAGATATATGCTAAAAAAAAAATAAGTTTGGACTTGTTGAGAAGTTTATTCCAATATCCTAAAGGATTGGATTATTGGGTAAACAAGTTTTGTTAAAAAGAAACGATTTCAGAAAAGTATGAACAAAAGTATACAAATACAACTCTTAGATAGAAATCACATTTGGACTTACTGGTTAGCCAGTGAGCACCCCTTATAATAGATCTTAGGTTCAAATCTTGATAGCCATCTTTTATATTTTTTTTTCTTCATTCAATTAAATTACCAAATCTGTACTAATGTATGAAAGGAATTTCGGTTGTTATATTTGACAAAAGTCCATATGGACTAAATGGCTAGTGGGCTCGGGTTAGGTGCTGGCTATGTTTGCCGTAGGTCTGGGGTTCAAAACCCATGCCTCACATTTGTTTTTTTTTTGGGGTTTTTACTCATGAATGTTTATTTTTAATTGGAATTAAACTTTAGTATTAATATAAAATAAAGTGGAAATATTAAGAGATAGTTTCCTTGTATATTTTTGAAGTATAAAAAGAAATAAAATTTTGAGAATAGCACTTTGTGGTGAAGAAAAGGAAAGTAGTATTTTGTGAATTGATCTTCTAAAAGAAATTACTCTTGTATCTTATTTAAGAAATTTTTATGATGAATTGAAACATTGTGACAACTTAGATTTATTATAACAATTCATGTGGTGAAATTTGTGTTCTTGAAATGCATGTTTGTTTAAAAAGAACATGAATCAATAAATAGATCATGAATAGTGTGGAGACTATGTTTATTTTGTGAATAAGTTGAAAGATGAAAATATCTAGGTTTAAGACATGTTTACTATAGGGTATGTGTACCCATGTTTCATGTACATGAAAGTTTATGATTTAGAGTTAGTAAGACCTCGGTACCGGCATTATTAAAAGAAAAGATTTGAGGAATGATTCAGAGATATGGCTAAGGAGCCATCTCGTATTTGTTGATTAAGTCCGGTAGGAGGTAAAACTGATTCTATGAGTAGAAATTATTCATGTCTTGAACTTAAGAATATTTAGGCACATAAGTGAAGATGTAGTAAACTTAGGGAAACGTAAGTGGGGTGCTCTATATAGTCGGCGGTGGACTCCAAGACTATAGACCCAGTTGGTGGACTGAGGTTGCCCCGTGGGAGACGGATTATTATATTTTAATCCGGGACTATGAGGACGGGTCGGCGGTGGACTCCAAGATCTTGAGTAGTCGGACGGATGAGTTTTGTGTTTACCGTCTCCAATGTATATATATGTATATACTGGGCTAGAGGGTCACATACGGGACGATTCGCACGATGTGGAATCTGTTATAACAGCCAGCGGTGGACTCCAAGGCTGGGATTCAAATTCGTGGAATAGTCTGAACTTTGTTTTGCTACCGGGTAGTTTTCATGGCGAGGGATCGAGCCCTTTATTGTGGAGAACGTAGGCACTTGCCCTCGGACCTATGTAGTATGGGATGCATAGAATCCGAACAAGTGTGCATTAGTGTCATCCTAGTGTAGAATGGTATGCATTAGGCATTAAGACATGACATACACTTATGTTTAGAATAATCACTTTTGACACTTTATATGTTCATTCAATCTTTTTGTGATTTGTTAAAGTATGAGATCGTTATACTATTACCGGCATAGAGAGGATAGCCGTGTATAACATTTCGTCAGTTGTAAGTGACTGACGTGCCCACAGATTGACATGCAGGTAATGAACTATTCGTGGAGTTATAAAGTGGATATGCTGTTGCTGTTTAGAAGTTAAAGATGTTGCAAATGATGTTAAAGTTATACAAGTTGTATTTCATTGTTGTAATCTTTTAGTCTTCCGCTGTGTAAAAACCAAGTGTAAAGGAACTCTGATGTATTATGAATGCAAAGTTTTAAAATTTCCATGTAAAATTGTACGAAATGAAGTAAAGATCCTGTGAAATCTCGAATTTATCCTTATTTAAAATTCGGGGTGTTTCAGTTCGGTTGCTCGGCAGCTAGGACTTAACTCCTTGGTAGCCCGGTAGCTCGGGACGATCTGGTGGGCCACGTGGCTGGATCTGGTGCATCCATCACAACGCGAATCACAAAGTCATAGGCTCAGATCACGAGAAAATGCTATCTTGTCGTTTTGTGGGCGTGGCATGATCTGAGCCCCTTATCATGTTTCGACACGAATTTTGAGATAATCTGACGGTAGAAGTGGCTCGGCGGCATTTTTCTCCATATGTGGAGGTCGGTGCCCCGGTAGCTCGGGAGAGTGTCCCGGTGGCTCGGCTCAGGACAAGCCGTAGAGCCACGTGGCTTGATCTGGAGCGTTCATCATGGCACGGATCACGAAGTTGGATGTTCAGATCACGAGAAAACGTTATCTTGTCATTTTATGGGTGTGGCGTGATCTGAGCTGCTCATCATGTTTCGACACGGATTTTGAGACAATCTGACGGTAGAAGTGGCTCGGCGGCATTTTTCTCCATATGTGGAGGTCGGTGCCCCGGTAGCTCGACAGAGTGTCTCGGTGGCTTGGCTCATGACGAGCCGTAGAGCCACGTGGCTTGTTCTGGAATGTTGATCATGGTGCGGATCACGAGGATGGGAGTTCAGATCACGAGAAAACGCTATCTTGTTGTTTTGTGGGCGTGGCGTGATCTGGGCCGCTCATCATGTTTTGACACGAATTTTGAGAAAATCTGACGGTAGAAGTGGCTCGGCGGTATTTTTTTCTATATGTGGAGGTCGGTGCCCCGGTAGCTCGGCAGAGTGTCTCGGTGGCTCAGCTCATGATAAGCGGCAGAGCCACGGTCGAATCGTTGCCTTCGCCGTTTTTTATTCTGTCGTTTAGTCTTCCTTAATGGGCCCCCAAGCGTTACCAAAGCCCAACAGTCGCCTCTTTGGCTATAAGTTCCCACCCCCTCACTTCTTATCTCATTCCTTCACTTTTCACTCTCAGATTTTACTTTTGCTCTCGAATCGCTCTGCTAGCGGAGATTTGAGCTCAAGGGTGGTTGCGCTAGCTGTCGCGAAGGCCAGATGATTTCCGACAAACTTTTTCCGACCGTGGACATCACATCAAGGTCAGTTTACTTATCCTCAGATATTTATTCTTCGAGATGTCACGAGTAACATCGGGTAGTGAGGAATCCTCCTCAGGAGGTTAGAGCACCGAGGAAGGGAGAGAAGTGGTGAGCCAAAGGAAAGGGAAGGAGATAGTAGGGTCTTCTGCGGCCGAGGAGAAGGGGGAGGAAGTGATCCGGTCTTCGGTCGTCGAGACGGTGGTTGAGACAATGAAACAGGCGGGCGAGCTGGGTAGTTAGCCGACCAGGTTATCCGGTCACGGGGGAATAAGGCAGTACAGTGGCGAGCTGCTGACCAAGGCTATCTATGGTCGTTCGGAAACCTACGAGGAGAACGACCCGAGGGAGGTTACCGAGGTGGACGATATCCCTTCGGTTTTAACTGAGCGGGACCTACTCCGAACTCGGAAGGGTTTCACCATTCCTTCGGAGTACACCTTGATTCTCCCCGGCCCGGGGGTGCGAGTGAACACAGCCTTTACGCCGGACCTTTGCGTCTTTGTCTATGACGCGTTGAACACCGGCCTGCATTTTCCCCTTCACCCCTTCATCACTGTGGTTCTCCGGTGGTACGAGCTGTGTCCTATTCAGTTCATGTCGAATACGTGGCGCCATGTGCTCGGGTTTCTGCTTCAGTGCCGAACAGCGAAGGTGGAGCCGCAGCTCATCATCCTCCGGAGTTTGTACCGGATCAACAGAATGAGTAAGCTTGAGCCGTGCTACTATCTGTCACCTCGGAAAGGCTTCAAGCTGATAGAAAACCCCGACTCGATAAAGTCATGGAAGGGGAAATTCTTTCTGATCAAGGGCCCCTCGGCATGGGACTTCCCGACCCGGTGGAAGGAGGAGGTGCCGAAGTATGCAAAGGCCGAGCCGGTGTTGACCCCGGCCGAGGCAGAGGTGGCGGCGAAGTTGATCGGTCTCCCGATGTTGAGTTGGAGAGAAATGACCAAGGATGTGCTGCACAGGTCGGGCCTTACTCCGATCGACCCGAGTATGCTCCTGACATCTCTCTTTATGCTTTACTTTTCTTTAATGCCTTGTATTATTATTTTTTTTCTAACTTGTTTTTTCCTTCACTTCGACCGAGGCTCCGAACATGGACTTCAAGGCAATGATGGCCGAGAGAAACAAGGCCGCAGATGCCAAGAAGAGGAAGAGGACGAGTGCGGGTCCCTCGTCTGGTCGACCCACCAAGGCTCCTTCGGCCGTGGTCGGAACGGTCGACCTCACTTCTCCTCGACAATCGACCCCGGCTACCGTTGTTCCTCAGCCGGCTCTATCCGAGGGCTTCTCTGTCTCAGCGGCTCTAACGCTTCAGGCCCCGCCTCTAACTGAGTAGGCCGAGGTCATACTGACCGAGGCCCACAAGAAGCTGTTTGTCCCCGATTGGTGAGTGAAGAACCATGACGGCTTCTTGGGGGACTCGGGGATGAGCATGCAGGCTATTCGACACCTTCCGACCCCGAAGGACCGGGCCACGCTGAAGGCGGGGATGACGGGCTACGATGCTCTTGAAGTAGCTCAGTCGCTTATGTCGGTAAGTCTTCTTTGCTGTCTATCGAAATTTTCTTGAAAATTTTCTAAGTCTTTAGCTCGGCTTTCGTCGCGTTCTAACTGTTTCTCTGTGCAGGCCACTTGTCATTTCGGCCACCTTCTTAAGGAATATGCCGAACAAGAGAGGGAGCTAAAAGCCCTCAGTGACAAAGACATAGCGGAAAGGGCGAGGGCCATGAAGCAGTTGGAAGCAGAGCAGCGCCGCTCGGACGCTTTGGCGGCCCAAGTTGCCGACCTTGAAGTGGCTCTAGCGCAAGTGAGGGAGAAGCTCGCTTTGGAGGATGCTAAGGCAGCCGAGGAGAGGGTCGAAGCGGCAAGGGCTTTGGAGGCAGTGAAGCTGCAACAAGCCAAGGCCGTGGAGAAGGCGAGGGCGGAGATTGAGGCCGAGGCCAAGAAGCACATGGTGGCTAACATGAAGCAGTCTTACGCCACCGCCTTCGAGCATGTTAAGGCTCGAGTCCCTGGATTCAACAGGTCGGGTTATGGGCTGTGGGGCCCGGTCGTCGAGCCTGATGCCGAGGAAAAAGCTGAAGGAGAGGAGGAAGAGGACGAAGGAGAAGCCGATGGAGAGGAGGGGGACGAGCAAGAAGGTGACGGTGCTCCTACTGACCCCGCGACCATGGTGGTGGAGGGAGACGGTGAGCAGATCGTGGCCGACCCCCGAGCCGAAGCGGCGGAGGACGAAGGGCCGTCTACCGAGGTGCCCTTTCCCGAGATACCGTTCAAGGTGGCCCCTTGATCTTCTTTCTCTTGTACACACCCTTTTTTTCTCTTTTCTTTTTGTACTGCCTTGTAGCAGACTGGCCACTGCTTTTTTTTTTTGATATAAATGAAACTTGTTTTTGGCAATTCTTTCTAAGCATTGGAGTGTTTCGATTTAAGATCTTTCTGGAATTTGACTAAGTGTCGAGTACTCCTTTCGACGATAAGTCAAGTGTTAGCAAGTTTGGCTTTGAAGTTTAGGTGTGTTGCACGAGCTCAGTGTTGATGTATTTTTTCAGGGGGTGCCGCACCACGAAGCTACAGCCGAGGCTGCTCGTCTCCGTTCTGACTTGAAGACGACGAAGTTGGCCCTCTCCCGCGGCCGAGAGTGTTTTCTCAAAAGCGGGTTGGAGCTAGAACATCTCAAGGCGATGCTGAGAGAGGGCCTCCCCAAGTCGAAACAACTACGGGAGCGAACTTGCGAGGTCCGTCTTGAAAGCGAGGTGGAATTGCTCCGAAAGGCGCTATTCGACGTCGAGAAAGAGAAGGGCGAACTACTGGTGGAGGTGCACCACCTGAAGATAGCAGAAGAAGAATTTTTGGCGGAAGAAGATGAATTAACAGAGGCGGTGGGCAGGTTGATGGTCGAGCGCGACGAGTTGACTTCAAAGGTTGATGAGTTGAGGAGGGTTACGGTCGACAAAAGTATCGAAGTTACTCATCTCCGTCGAGTTGTAGCCGACAGTTCTGGCGCTGCAGGATCTGCCCGGCTTCCTCGCTTTAAAATAGCTGTGAAGGAAGACTCTCTGAAGGATCAAATTATCGAGCTCGAGGAGGAAGTCACTCGACTCAAACCTCAACCCGAACGGATTAACGTCAGAAGCACGTCGTGCACTCGTGAAGAGAGCGAGAGAGGGATCTCGTTTTATGAGCTTGCAACTCACTTGCCTGCTCTTAGGTAGAGCCCAGTTGACGCTCAAAGTGGTGTGGATGCTTTGTCGAGCGGCGCATCGGTTGGGGCCACCGTCCGAGGCAGTACTGAAGAGGCATCTCAGTTTTCCGGTTTGGAGACGAGTTCCGAGGTTAGGCGTCGCCGTCCCCGGGTGTCTCTAAACCGAAACGTCCCTGTCCCGAAGAAGCGTTGATCGAGTTGTTGTAATTATGTCTCTTTTGAGCTTTTGTATTTTATCAAAGTAGAGTATTTTGGTCTTGTAACTTGAGCTCCTTTGTACGTTAAATTTTTATAGAAGTAAAAGCTTTGTTTTACTCCTTTGGGTTTGTGTTGGCGTGTTCAGTGGATACTCTGTGGTTGTAAGAGTGTTTCTGAAGGGCGGACCAATCTAAGCCGTCTGATCTAGATCTCGCACGAATTGTAGGGAGAAAGTGGTTTTCCTCCACTCACGCAGCTCGGAACGCGAGTTGCTCGGGAATGTATGCCTGAATATCTTCATCAGTTATCCAGCTAAGCGAAGCAATAAGGCATTCGTTCATGCACTCCAAGTATTCTTCTCCCACGTCTAGTATAGTTGTAGAAATTTCGTCAGTTACCCAGTCAAGTGGTCCGGATTCCGAACGCGTCATTTGAGCAATTTTCAACGGTTATGGGAGCAGTTCCGAATGGCGAACCACTTCTAGCTCGCTTAAGAGCAAGCCCGCGAAGCGGAATCGAGCCAAGTTTTCGATTCCGAACACGTCGTTTGAATAAATTTCAACGATTGTGGGAGCAGTTCCAAATGGCGAACCACTTCAAGCTCGCTTAAGAGCGAGCCTGCGAAGCGGAATCGAGCCAAGTTTTGGACTCCGAACACGTCGTTCGAGTAAATTTCAACGGTTGTGAGAGCAATTCCGAATGGCGAACCACTTCTAGCTCGCTTAAGAGCGAGCCTGCGAATCGGACTCGAGCCAAGTTTTGGACTCTGAACACGTCGTTCGAGTAAATTTCAACGGTTGTGGGAGCAGTTCCGAATGGCGAACCACTTCTAGCTCGCTTAAGAGCGAGCCTACGAAGCGGAATTGAGCCAAGTTTTGGACTCCGAACACGTCATTTGAGTAAGAACAATTAAAGGCCTTAAACAGAGAGATCAAATAACCACAAGAGAAGTATGAAGGGGAAAGAAGTCTTTTATTGATAACTGCTAATCAGCTGATTCTAAGTTGCAAGCCGTTATTACAATGATAAAGTAAGAAGCAAATACAAATAAAATGATAGGAATGGCTCGACATTTGAAAGTACTCGGAGAGGTGTTCAGGCGCTCTCTTGGTACTTCAGTAAATGGTCGGCATTCCAAGTTCTAGGTATCTCTCTACCTTCAAAGTCCTCTAGACGATATGCTCCGGGATGGACTGCTTTGGAAACTTTGTATGGTCCCTCCCAATTCGGAGCTAGCTTACTCTTTTGACTGGGGAACGAGATAGCTAGCTTTCTGAGGACCAAGTCCCCTTCCTTGAGATCTGTGGGACGAACCCTTTTGTTGTAGGCCTGCTCAGTCCTTCTCCGATAATTTTGCTGGTGAATAGAAGCTCTTTCACGGAGCTCATCAATCATGTCCAAATTTGCTCGGAGTTCTCTGGCGTTCTGCTCTTCATCATAGGCAATAAGGCGAGGAGATGGCAGACCAACCTCTAAGGGGATTACAGCTTCGGACCCATAGGTGAGATTGAAGAGCGACTCTCCTGTGGGGGTCCGTTTCGTAGTGCGGTAGTTCTACAATACATTTGGAAGCTGTTTTGCCCATAAGCCTCTGGCCGACTTATCTAGTCTCTTCTTGATCTCGGAGAGGATCTGCCTGTTGGCATTCTCTGCCTGGCCATTTGACTGAGGATGGGAGACGAAGGATAAGCGTTGCTGAATGCCAAGGTCTTCACACAAAGATCGGAACGCTGCCCCTGTAAACTGTGTTCCATTATCTGTTATTAGGACCCGAGGTACGCCAAACTGACAAATTACATTTCTCTAGAAGAACTGCAGCACTTTGTTCTCAGTAATGGTAGTCAATGGCTCGGCCTCGATCCACTTGGAGAAATAGTCGATTACCACGACTAGGAATTTGAACTGGCTTGGAGCTGGTGGGAACGGGCCTAACAAGTCTATCCCCCACATTGTGAAGGGAATCGGGCTTGAGAGAGAGGCAAGTTGTGCTTGGGGTAGGCGACGGATGTTGGAGAACTGCTGACAAGGGCTGCATTGCTGGACGTGTTGCTCGGCATCTCGAAGTTGGGTAGGCCAAAAATACCCATAGTTCAGAACTTTCCTGGCGAGAGACCTGGACCCTGCATGTACTCTGCCCATGCCTTCGTGGAGTAATTGCAAGGCATACAGTGCTTCTTCCGGGGAGAGGCACCTCAAGTAGGGTCTGCCATCTACTTAGGTGTAGGAGAATTTGTACAAGACACCTTCAACAAGGGTTTACTGCTCCGCTCTCGTTCGGATTCGACGGGCTTCTTTAGGGTCTTCGGGAAGGACCCCGTCCCTGAGGAACTCTATCAAAGGCTTCATCCAGTTGTTCCGGGGTTGGACGGGCAACGACTCCATCGAGTCGGGGGCTTCTTCTTCTATGCTCGGTCTTAGGAGTACTTCGATGAGGACGGTCTGCTCGAGACCTTGGAGGAAGGAGGAGGCCAGTAGGGCATCTGCTTGGGAGTTCTCTTCTCTAGGGATCCGCTGGATCAGCGCCTCTTCGAATGAAGCCATGAGACTTTTGACTTTGGCTAGGTACTTAGCCATTCGGTCGTCTTGCGCTTCGTACTCCCCTAAGACTTGATTCACCACCAGCTGTGAATCACTGAATATTCGGAGACATTGTGTCCCTGCTTTGTGCGCCATAACTAGGCCGGCTATAAGGACTTCATATTCAGCTTCGTTGTTGGAGGCCTTAAAGTTGATGCGGAGGGAGTATTGGAGAACGAAGTCATCTGGGCCTGCCAGAATGACCCCGGCTCTGCTCCCTTCGGTGCAAGAGGACCCGTCTACATATACTGTCCAGATGGGAGGCTCGTTTGCTGCTTGACTAACCTCCGAAATGGTGCTTTCAACAATAAATTTAGCTAAGGCTTGGGCCTTGATTGCGGTCCGAGGCTGGTAAGATATGTCATGTTGACTCAGCTCGATCAACCACTTCATCAGATGCCCGGAGGTCTCGGATTTGTGTAGAACCTGTTTGAGCGGCTGGTCGGTAAGGACGACCACCGAGTGGGATTGAAAATATGGGCGGAGCTTCCTAGCTGCCATAACCAAGGCGTATGCTATCTTCTCTAATCTCGGATAGCAGAGCTCGGCGTCTCTGAGAACCTTGCTCACATAATAGATTGGCTTTTGAGCCTTGTCTTCTTCCCTCACTAGGACAACACTGAGGGTTTGCTGGGAGGCAGCTAGGTAGAGGTAGAGTGTTTCCCTGGGGATAGGCTTGCTGAGGAGAGGGGGTTGACCAGATAGGCTTTCAGTTGGTCGAACGATTCTTGCTGCTGTTGGCCCCACTCGAAGCCCTTAGCCCCCTTGAGGGCTTTGAAGAAAGAAAGACACTTCTCTCCTGACTTAGACAGAAAATGCCCTATGGCCGCGAGGTGCCCTGTGAGCTTCTGAACCTCTTTCACACTTGCAGGAGGATCCATGTTCAGTATGGCTTTGATCTTCTCGGGGTTGGCTTCGATCCCTCTTTGGCTGACCATGAAGCCTAGGAACTTACCCGACGAGACTCCGAACGCACACTTGTTCGGGTTGAGCCTCATATCATGCTTCCTCAACACATCGAATGCTTCTTGGAGATCGGCAACATGGTCGACCCCATGGATACTTTTAACGAGCATATCATCAACATACACTTCCATATTTCGACCGATCTGATTCTGGAAGACCTTGTTGACGAGGCGCTGATAGGTTGCACGGGCATTTTTCAGCCCGAAGGGCATTACCCTGTAGCAATAGAGTCCTTGATCGGTGACGAAGGAGGTCTTCGGGATATCCGGGGGGAACATTCTGATTTGGTTATATCCGGAGAAGGCGTCCATGAAGCTCAGCAGCTCATGGCCTGAAGTAGTGTTGATCAAGGTGTCGATGCTGGGGAGAGGGAATGGATCCTTAGGGCATGCTTTGTTCAGGTCCGTAAAGTCGATACAAATTCTCCAACTTCCGTTGGCCTTCTTAACCATAACAACATTAGAGAGCCATTCGGGATAGTTGACTTCTTTTATGAACTGGGCTTTGAGAAGCTTGTCCACTTCTTTCTTTATGGCTTGCTGGCACTCGGGGGCAAATTTTCGTCTCTTCTGCTGGACCGGTTTGGACCCCGAAGCAACGCTTAGGTGGTGGACGAGGAGCTCCTCGGAAATTTCTGACATATCGGCAGCCGACCAAGCGAAGAGGTCATGGTTCCTCCTGATGCATTGGACTATGTCGGAACAGAGGGCAGAGGGGAGGTCTTGCTGATGAAGAAGTTGCGGTTCGGATTCTTCTCGGAAAAGAGCACTTTCTCCAGCTCGTCTACTGGTTCGGACATACGTTGGGCGTTCCCCTGGGGAATCTCAAGAGTCTCGAGGGAGAGGACAGGTCCCCCGGTGGAGGTCATGTAACACTTGCGGGCCATCTCTTGACTACCCCTTACTTTCCCTACACCTGACTTGGTGGGAAACTTCATTTTAAGATGATAAGCCGATGAGACAGCCTCTAAAGCAGCTAGGCCAGGTCGGCCTAGAATCACATTGTAAGCAGCTGGGATGTCGACGACCATAAAATCCATTGGCTCCGTCCGGGTAGTAGGAGTTTTGCCAGCGGTTACGTCGAGGGTTATTACCCCCTTCGATAGTCACTGGCACTCCCGTGAACCCATGGAGCATGTAGCCAGCGGGCTTGAGCCTGTCCCACGATAACTTGAGTCCTCGGAAGGCCGCCAGGAAGAGGATGTTGACAGAGCTACTATTATCCACCAGAATTCTCTCCACTTTGAAGTTGGCCATGTGGAGGTTGATTACTAGTGCATCACAATGGGGGGTTCGGACACCCTCCAGGTCTTTATCCGAGAAAGTGACCGGGACTACGAGGCCTTTGGGAGGGGGTATGCCATGAACCGAATTGACTTCTCGTATGAAAGCCTTCCGGAAAGAGTTGAAGGTTCCTCCCATGGGACCTCCATGAATGAGATGCAAGATGCGTTGCTCTTCAAACTCAGGAGTCTCGTCGTGCCTCTCGGGATGCTTGTTAGCTCCCCTGGGGGGTGGAAAAAGATCAATTCGGTCCTTTCTCACAAACTTAGACAGCTGCCCTCTCTGGATGAGGGCCTCAATTTCATTCTTCAGGGCCCGACAGTCGTTGGTGTCGTGGCCATGGTCTCGATGATATCGGCACCACTTTTCCTTGTCCCTCTTCTTGTCGGGGGTATTCATCTTCGGGGCAGGAGGCAGGAATCCTTCCTTCTCGACCTCCATTAGAATAGTGAAAATGTTGGCGTTAAGAGGTGTAAACTTCTCGAATCTGGGAGGCGAGCGGCGCTGGACCCCGTTGTCCTTCTGGAGCTTCTTAGCTCCCTCTTCTTCAGCTGCCTTTGTCTTGGTCCCGGAGGAAGACCCCTCAAAAGTGGGGCAATGTTCAGCTTCCTCGGCCCGGATATACTTCTCGCTTCTGAGAAGAAGGTCGGAGAAGTTTTGCTGGGGCTTTTTGGCTGGGGAGGATCGAAGGCTTGAGTTGAGGACATTTGACTGGAAGGCTGCTGCAGCGACCGATTGGTCGAGGGAGGCAATGGACCTAGCTTCCGCGGTAAACCGCTTCACATAATCTCTCAGCTTCTCTCCCTTCTTCTGGCTGAGGTAGAGTAGCGAGATACTAGTCTTCTCGGTGCGACGGCTACTTACGAAGTGGGTGATGAAGAAGGTTTCAAATTGTTCAAAGGAGAAGATGGAGGATGGGGCGAGGCGAGAGTACCATTTCCGAGCTGGACCCTTGAGAGTAGCTGGGAACGTCTTGCATAGTAGAGCATCGGAAGCCTGGTGGATCATCATGACAGTTTTGAAGCTCTCGATGTGATCCACGGGGTCGGACTCCCCAGTATATGTTTCAAACTGCGGGGGCTTGAAGTTTGGTGGAACGGGTGCTTTCATGATAGTTCAGGAGAAGGGAGGTCGGCTTGGACGGAGGGTCCCTCCTCTCAGCTCCTTTTCCCTGTCTAGTTGGCCGAGGTGCCTCTCCATCTCATGGAGACGACGATAGACAGCATCATCCCTTCGATGGTAGCCAAGTGAGCCTTTGGACTCGTCTTCGTACGAAGGGGACCGGGGGCTACGGCGACGGTAGATCAGGGACTGGCGAGGGCTAGGGATATGATGGCGGTAGCTCGGAGCTTAAGGAGGAGTGGGGGACCGATGACGAGGACTTTGGACCGAAGGGGGAGTGGAGATCCTCTGAGCATTGTTGTTGTTGTCTGGTCGGAGGTTGAGGCCTTGCAAGATGGTGGCTTGGAATTGTTGGAATTCGGCTCGGGTGATAGGCCCGTTCTCGTCCCTCGGGGGCTGCCAACTAGCGGGAGAGTGATGCCTTCTTCGATGGTTCTCAGGGGACTCTCTCCGCCCTATGTGAGGATGGGACCTCCTGTGGTCGCGACGACGAGGAGATCGCTCATTTGGACGTTTTGAGCGGGTGGCTCCCTCACGGGCCCGTCTTTCATCCAAATGGCGGCGAAGGTCCTCTTCTTTCTACCGGTTGATGAGGATGTTGCGGAGGTCTTCGGAAGGCCGGGGGTTGTGGGATGCCATTGAGTCGGTTGAAGGGTTATGTATGGAGACGTGGTCACGGTGAAGGGGTTGTTTCTGAGGTTGGGACGAGAGGTCCCTACTCTGGCATTCTGGGGCCCGAGCGGAGCCCGCTGAGATTGAAGAGGAGGTAGCTCCTGCTGCAAGGGCTGATCAGGCTGAGGAGGGAGTTGCCCCTGCTGCTGGACGGTTTGGAGGGGGACCTCCTGTTGTGGTTGAGGAGGAGTGGGCCCACGGTTGGAACCTCTAGATCTCAGTTTCCTTGGAGGCATGGTTGGAGGTGATCTTAACCGATGGAAGAGGATGAGTTGCTATTCGTGGTTCCCACAGACGGTGCCAATCTGTTACCACTGAATCGGGTGTGGGAGAAAACAGATAGAATTTGTGGATTCTTTGGGATGTTGAATAGTCAAACCTGAAACTCTTCCGCCGGAGTCTGACCGTTAACTCCCGCCGTTGACCTGCAAAAAGTGCGAAACACTGGGGTTGATCCCGGCGACGCACCCTCCGACGCTTAAGTCAGTAATCAGAAAGACTATGAATGAGCTTTGATTGGCAAAAGATTGATTACCTGTTAACGGTGGGGGATGGGGGGTATTTATAGCCACCTTAGGGACCAGTTTCGGGATAAGATCAAATTCCTACTTCCAGTGAATGGATAGAAGTGAATCAGAGTCGTTGATTAGGTATAATCATAAACCCTAATTCTACCTAGCTGGACCGGGTTTCTTGCGGGTTGAAACCCGTGCCCAGTTGAGATGGATCCGTTCGTGGGTTATTGGGCTTTTGGAAGAAAGACCCAGTACCTACTTCAGACCCGTTTGTAGGTGAAATTACCATTTTACCCCTGATCTTTAAGATTCGCGTCCGATTTGGACGGTTCCGATTTAACCCTATTTTTGGCCATATCATTTGCTATTTTGCCATTTTATGGCAAAGTAGCTACAGTCGGTTCTCATTTTTGAGAAACCAATTTGCGATTCTCAAATTATGAGAGTCAAGACAACATGTTCTGTTCCAAATTTTTTTAATTTTTTAATGAGATCGGAAGAGACAACTTGTTTCGTCTGATTTTTTTTTAATTGATCGGACGGTTTGATGAAGAAAGAAAAAAAAATCCAAAAATTGCTCGGACGAGACATGTTGTCTCGTCTCAAGCAAATTGAATTGCAATTTGAATTGCTTGGGAAGGGACAACATGTCCCGTCCAGCAACCTTGGAGTTTAAGTGGGGTTTAGTTAGGTTAGTTTAGGTGTTGAGTAGGTTTTAGCGGGGGTGTTAATTAGGTTTTAGATATATTATATTATTAAATTTATTTAATTAACCTATTTTAATATCTAATAACTAATTAATTAATTCTAAAAAAAGGTTTACCAACCGGACGAATTGCATAGTGAATTGCGGTACCGTCCCACGCAATTTTTTTAAAAAAATTGAGAGGGACGAGACATGTTGTCTCGTCTCTTTCTATTTTTTTTAAACACAACATCGGACGGTACAACATGTATCGTCTAACTATAAAAATGAGAATATTATAGCAAATAACCACTGCAGACAATTTCGCTATTTGCTACTACTGTAGCTGCCATTTTCTAAAAAATGAAAAACACCATTGTGGATGCTCTAATCACAACAACAAGATCTAGTAGAGAATCATAATAACAACAATCACAACACTACTAAAGATCGAGGGTTTTTGGATAAGGGATTCCATGACGGAATTAGCAGCGCCTGCTCGACCACTCTGGAGTTCGAAGAAAAAAGGAGGGAGGCAAAGGATGAGCACGGCGAGCACAGAGGAAACATGCACCGACACGCCAAGACAGTGGACCAAAGGATTCCCAACTGAGATCGAGCCTCCAAACTGGCTCGAAGATAGATGCGACGAGAGACGAAGGAAGGAAACACCGAGCGTCGGCAGAGATCACCGAGCACAGATGCCGAAGATAGGAGGAGGAGAGAGGGATTCGGAGGATTGATCATGCAGTCTTACAATCTGGAGAATACATGAGATGGGTATGAAGAGGAAGAAAAGTTACACGACTATAAAAAAAAGGGAGTATGAGTGATGGATGGAAGAGGAGCGAGATCTGGACGGAGGAAGTAGCACGAGATGGGTTGGGGAAAGAGGGAGCACCCTTCGACTGAGAACCATGCATATAGTATGGAGAATAATTACACAAGGTCAATCCTCAAAGCTTCCTCCAAATAATAGTCGCAAACATTATTAGAATTGTGAGTGGAGAACAGACCAGATACCTTTTCGAGGACATAGGAAGGGGAATGCATTAAATCTGGCATGAACGCGGTCACAAAAACAAGAGCAGCTACTTTCTCCGGAGACCTCTCTGCAGCCATAGCTATGCTGAAACCACCAAAACTATGACCTACCAAAATGACCTTCTCATGTTCAGGTATTGAATCCATGATCTCCATCAACGGCTGCGTGTAATCGCCAAAAGCCTCCACTTCTTCGATCCTCCTTCCATCGATCCCAGACGCTGCGAGGTCAGGCACGGTCACACGATGACCAGAAGACTTGAGCAGTGTGGCAACCTTGTACCAACACCAAGCTCCATGACAGGCTCCATGCACCAAAATTATGTGTTGCTTTGTCATTCTATTAAGTAGATTTAGAACTATGCATCATTTCATCGCATACATTGCTTGATATATATATAGTGAATAAATATGTTGATGGTCGTCATCTACTACTTTGTAATCAGTGAAGGTGCATAGTTGTTTTCAACCTTCAATTTATTTCATCTGAGTTAAGTACTAGCTATTATGACTCCTAACTAATTCAGAATTTTTGATCGACGTAATATTCGGAGAAGACGACGTATACGAAACTACAAATGGCGTTTGAAATTTTGTCATGAAGTCAAAAACAACCAAGCACTAGGAGATGGGCTTGAAAGGGTTCATTTTCTCAAACCTCAGTATATGCATGGACAAGAAACATGAAATAGAAAACTCCGCAAAATCAAGATTTGTTAGGAACCAGCTGTGCACCCCAAAAAAAAAACATATATAAAACAGTAGCTCATAGATCAGGCCGGCCATCAGGGATACATTTCAACTACGAAGTAATAATTATTAACCATAGTAAGAGGGAAAATTGCGACGAAGTAATTCACTCGGAAATGAATACACCTCAGACGATTTCATTTGCGACCTGAAGGAGACATTGGTTCAACTCATGTGGCATCGACAACATGTTGGCATGTGATATGCTCCTTCGATCTGGAACACCACCGTCTTAACTTTATGGTTCTCAATCATCCAACGTTGGAAGTGATCATTTGTAATTCTCGCCTCGTCACTGCATTGCATGCATGTAGCAACAAGGAACTGAGCCGTATTTGTCGTCATTGGAAAAGGCAGGCATATATAGTCTTTAAATCTTCTGTAGATAATGATGATATGGGACTCAAGAGCATGGTTGCTTAACATTAATTATGTCCTTCATTTACACACAAAAGGAAAGAGTTGCAGATTTACACATCAGTCTATTTCCCTTTTTTATTTTTGGATTTAAAAGATGACAAAGTCATCACTTCATTAAAAAGATATTAACGAAATAGAAATAAAGCTACATAGACAGCCCGAAGACGATAGACATCCAAGTACTCCTAATCAGAAAACATCAATCTAAGCTAGAAGCAAAATACATCAAAATAGAAATACATCGAGTCAAGTAACCATTATAAACCAAAATCTGAGCTATCCCAATCGCTGATCGGTAGCTCCCCCCACTGTCCGAAAGCTACTCATCCTCTCCCAGTCGCATCTTCTTCCTAGTTTTGAGAAGTCCTGTCCATTCATAACGACATAGTTGAATTTTGTGCATTAGAGAAGATAATCTATGAATAATGTTATTGAAACAAAAGTCGTTTCGATCTAGCCAGAGGTTCCACATAATTGAAGCAACCAAAATATCCCACTCTAATCTTACTTCCTTTCTAATCCTATTCGATCTAAAGTCACCCCAAAGATCTGAAGTAGTATTTGGACACTGTAAAACCCTGTACGTAAGACCCACTTTCTCTCAAACCCATCCAGCTCTATGGCACTTGAAAATAATGTGGTTCGTATCTTCTTCATGATTTAGACATCTATTTCAAATTGTGTTGTCCAAAATTCCCCGCTTCATCAAATTAGCCTTCGAAAGAATCGCATCGTTATCCGCCAACCAAAGAAAAACTTTAACTTTGGAAGGTACGCAGGAACCCCATATGATATCCGCGACCTGGCTTCTTAATCCTCCATCATTCAGCCATCTGTAAAGGGAGGAGACCGAGAACTTGTGACTCACCTCCAAAGTCCACAGTCTCTCATCTTCCGACCATTGCGTGAGATTGCCCTCTATACGAATGAAATTGTTGACCAGTTGAAGTTGGAGAGTAGTTTCCTGATCAAGGAGACCCTTGACTTCCAATCTCAAATTATTGTTCTTCCAAACATCGCTCACAAGGGTGTCATTGTTGAGGACTGCCTTTGCAGCGAGGGAAAACATTCCCATAAGTGAGTTATCACCGCACCATTTGTCTTTCCAGACCTTGTATTCTTGCCATTCTTAACCCTACAAATAGTGTTGCTATGATAGACGTCACCCGTCTTATACACCCATTTCCATAAGAACGACTTCCTACTGTGAACTCCCTTCCCCCCAAATCTGAACCTCTTCCTAGGCCGATAATTAGTAAGAGACTTGCACCACCAATTGTTTCGTCGAATAGCCAACTTCCACCACCACTTACTTAGCAAAGCTTTGTTCATATCCCTAAGATTAATAATCCCCAAACCACCAAACTCTTTCCTTTTGCAAACCCTTCCCCAACTGATGAGTTGAATCCCTTTACCACCCTCATTAGCTTTTTTCCAAAGAAAACGCCTCCTACATTTGTCTATTTCTCATTGCATCCTCGTACTATATATATATACTAGTATTTTTCACGTGCAATGCACGTTTCGATAAGAGTTTGAGGATTTTCACGTGCAATATATGTGTGAAGAAATAGTTTTGGAGTTGGACGTGCGTTGCACGTAATTGGAAAAAGTATTTTGAAGGAAAAGCTATAATTTGTACGTGCAATGCACTTGTTTATAAGTAGAATTTGAGTGGTACGTGCAACATATGTGTATGTTTAGTGTTAAAAAAATATTATAAAATTGTTTTGCACGTGCGTTGCACGTTTTAAATAGGTGAATTTTTTTTATTTGTTTGTTTTTGTTGTAATTAATGAGAGAGTTTGAGTTGCACGTGCAACGCACGGGTTTGTATGTTGACAAATGACAACTCCAACTCTCCCATTATAATATTAGATATATATATATATATATATATATATATGTTTAGTGTTTCGTGTGTAATGCAAGTTTTACACGGTAGAGTAACTTGTATTTCATGTTGGTTATCGATATGGGTAAAAATAGAACTAAATCAGGACCGTTCAAATCGGGCACGAATCTTAAAGCTCTCAGGGGTAAAACGGTAATTTCACATATAAACGGGTCCGAAAATGGGAACTAGGTCTTTTCCAAGCCCAATAACCCAAAAAACGGGTCTGTCTCACTGGATCAGGATGACAGCCCATTATGAACCAGCCTATGACATTTAAAGAGTAATTCAAATTCATGATTATTTCTAAAAGACGGTTTAAACCAAATCTCTTATCATGAAACGATTTAAACGTTGCGTCTGTTAGAACTTGAATTTCGTAAAATAGAATATTTCTAATAATCTTTGTGAAGAAGTAAAATTACAGGGAAGAAAAATGAAACCGGACAATTTGATACAGAGTCGAGATTAAGATCTATGTCCTTAAAGGAAAATTCGCCCCGTAGTGGGACGGTGCTTGACGAAAGCCTCCCAGAATACAACTGTATTACCTTCTCTGAAGAGCAGAACCCAAGCTTCAGAGACACCAGCGAACCAGCAGCTGTGTTGCACTCTCAGACAGACTCAGAAGAAAAAGGAGTAGAGATAAAAAAATTAAAAATAGTGTTTTTGAATGACAAAAAATGACTGGATATTATAGGAGATTAGAGGCTTAACTGATGGATCCATTACTCTGTAACAGCAGAGTAATGGCACAAAAGCGCAACTGATGGATCCATTATTCTGCTGTTACAGAGTTATGACATCAGTTGTAGAATTCCAAAAGCCTCAACCGAAGGTAAGGAACTGGATCCCAGGAAAATTTCAGAGCGGGGCAAAAAATAGTTTAGGCTGGCCAGAACCAAACCAAACCGAGCCGAGCCGAGCCGAGGCATCAGTTGCAGAATTCCAAAAGCCTGAGCATAAGGTAGAGAACTGGATCCCAGGTAAAATTCGGAGCGGGACAAAAAATAGTTTAGGCTGTCCAGAACCAAACCAAACCAAACCAAACCAAACATAACCGAGCCGAGCCGGGCGCGCGCGTGCGTGTGTTTGTAACTTTGGCTAGGTCCTCTCTCCACTACACGTTAGTGGTAACCCCAGGGCTATACTCTTTAGTCCATTTATTTAGCTCATATACTAGAGAAATCTTTCTCAACTTTCGATGTGGGACTATTCATTTTCTCCAAATTTCCAAGTTAGTACATTTCGAGTACTTAACTTTGGACCAACATTTCTCATTCATACGAAATCCATTTTTGGCAAACGAGTACATTACGAAATAGTACTCGACGAGAGGAACACAGTCCAATCACTTTCCGGCACCGCCGGTGGGCAGAGCCTACCAGAATCATGCCCGAAAAATCTTCCAACAATCCCCCACATGAATGAAAATTACCAGATATCCAGACATGACAGAAAAGACACGGCAGAAAAGACTCTGAGAGTAAAATCAGAAAATCACTGCATCAGGAATGATAGTAAAATTTTCAACTTTAAACCACCCCAAATGAATAGCCATCGGATTCACTTGACCAGGTAGTGAACATGATGTTTTGAACTACCCGGGCTTTGATGTGAACCTAGACAATAACTATCACACAGTTTCATCTCCTCATAGAACTAGGTTCTCTTGTTGTATTCATTTTGGTCTTGAACAACCCTGGTTAATCGTGAGTGAACTTGGAGAATGTAACCTCTCTTCATTCTCCTAAAAATGGCCCCATTTCACACTCACAAGGTGATTGCCATAAAGAGTATCCTACCATACCCCACTTTATTTTAAAGATATGGGAATCATTAAAAGCCATGCTTATCCTAATTCCTTGTAGGTAGCACTGTTTATCATCCTAAGAATGGGTACGAGATTTTAATCTCTCAGTGCTCACGTCGATTCAACAAGATTTAGTTATCCCCTTGAACCTAGATCTTGGGATCTCCAGTCACCTAGGTAAGGTTTCCATCAAGTATCCTCTTTCGTCATAGCTTTAAACTCATTCCTCTTGATGATCTCACAATCCGCTCTCGTGACAAACCTTTAGTAAATGGATTGCTAGGTTGTCAGACAATTTTATAAACTCTATAGAGATTATTCCATTTGAGAGCAGTTGTCTAATGGTTTTTGTGTCGCCTTTTGATATGACGAGACTTACCATTATACATACAACTCAGTGCCCTTGTTATAGCCTATTGGCTATCATAGTATACACATATAGCAGGCACTGATTTTTTCTACATAGGAATATCCTCTAAAAAGTTTTGAAGCCATTCTGCTTCCTCTATTGCTTTGTCTAAAGTAATAAACTCAGATTCCATGGTGGATCTGGCCAATAATGTTTGTTTAGAGGAATTCCATGACACAGCTATACCACCAAGAGTGAAGACATACCCACTAGTGAATTTTGAGTTCTTGGAGTTTGATATCCAGATGGCATCACTATAGCCTTCCAGTACTGCTGGATATCTGGTGTAATGCAGCCCATAACTCTGAGTATGTTGTAATTAATTCAATACTCTAGTTATTCCTTTCTAGTGATTTCGTCCTGGATTACTTGTGTAGCGGCTCAGTACATTTATTGAATGTGCCAAGTCCGGTCTTGTACAATTTGTTAAGTATATCAGACTACCAATTACACGTGCATATTCTAATTATGATATGCTGTCACCCGTGTTTTTGGACAAGTGAAGACTGGGATCCACAGGACTTTTGGCAGTTCCATTGGAGTGATTCTTGAATCTTTCAAGTACTTTCTCAGTGTAATGAGATTGAAACAAAGTAATTCCCTCAGATGTCCTAGAAACTTTGACTCCTAGTATGACATCTGCAACTTTCAAATCTTTCATATCAAACTGACCACTAAGTATCTTCTTAGTTTGTTTGATAATGTTATTATTGCTACCAATAATGGGCATGCCATCTACATACAGACACACCAGAATGTATCTATTTGGAGTATCTTTAATGTAGATACACTTATCACATTCATTTATTTTAAAACCATTTGACATCATAATATTGTCTAACTTTGCATGCCACTGCTTTGGAGCTTGTTTTAATCCGTACAATGATTTTACAAGTCCGCACACCTTTTTTTCCTCTCCAGGAACTACATAGCCCTCAGGTTGTTTCATGTATATTTCTTCTTCTAAATCCCCATTTAGAAAGGCGGTTTTGACATCCATTTGATGTATTTCGAAGTTGCGTAGAGATGCAATAGCTATCAACATTCTTATGGAAGTTATTCTCGTGACCAGAGAATAATTATCAAAGAAGTCTAGACCTTCCTTTTGCCCAAATCCTTGTACAACAAGTATAGCCTTATGTTTTTCCATTGAACCATCTGGTTTCAATTTCTTTTTGAAAATCCATTTGCATCCTAGAGATTTACATCCAGAAGGCAAATCGACCAACTCCCATGTATAATTTTGCATGATAGAGTCTTTTCCACTTTTGATTGCTTCCTTCCATATAAGAGCATCATGAGTAGACATGGCTTCCTTGAATGTTCTAGGCTCATTCTCTAGCAGAAAGGCCATTACAAAGTCAAGACCAAATGACTTTGATGTTCGAGCCCGTTTGCTTCGTCTAGGTTCATTATTATCATCTCCAGGTTCATCAACCGAAGTACTTGCACTCCCTTTTTGACGTGTACGTTTGGGATATGTAGCATCCTTGTACGGAAACACGTGTTCAAAGAAGGAAGCATTCCTTGATTCTATTATTGTATTCACATGCACGTCCGGTATATCCGATTTGTATACCAAGAATCGATATGTGCTACTGTTGTGTGCATAGCCTATGAATATGCAATCAATGGTCTTAGGTCCTATTGTGACCTGTTTGGGATTAGGTACTGCTACCTTTGCTAGACACCCCACACTTTGAGATATTTATACTAGGGTACATTATGTAACACCCTAGATTTTAAATAATGCTTTTGAGATTTATTAATGAATTAAAATGATTTTTGGTGATTTAACAAACATTTTTTGAAATCTATCCTTTTTACACTTGCAAATATATTCTGGGAAAGTTCAAAGTCAGAAATTATTTTGGGGAAACCTATTATTTATTAGTAGGTATTATTTATGAATTTTCTGGATTTTTCTGATATTACAAAAAGATGGATTTTTGTGCAAAATTATCACTTGGAGTAAAAACTCTAGATTTTCGGATTTTTGGGCTGAGCATGATGGCTAGCCAACTCAGAGGTAAAAAGTTTACTTTTTGTTTTAATAGATTTGGTTTATTTCGTAAACTTCTTAAAGAATGATTTTTTTGCAAAATTACCACTTAGAGGCAAAAATTAAAAATTTCGTTTTCTGGGTTTGAAAACAGTGCCGGCCATATCAGGTTGGTTATTTTTGTTTTTAAATTTAAATTTAATTGGTTATTCTAATTTTCAAGTATAAGGATTTATATATGTAAAGATATATTCAAAAGGGATATTTTGCAAACCTACTCAAAACCCTAACACACCCTATTTTCGGCATGTTATAAGGGCAATAGCAGCCGACTCTTTGTTGCACAAAACAAAAGGGTTTTCTTTATTACTGATTTCTTGGAGTTTCGAAGCGAGGGTCTTGGTTATCTTGCAAAAGAAATGACTTTTCGTAGTCTCTTTATTATCTCGGTTGATTCTTCAAAAAGGTGAGTGACATATGTTTATTTTTGTATTGTTCTATGCATGTTGAATGTGATGATTTGTTTATTAGAAAGCATGCTAGGGGATGGTATGATGATATAATGAATTATTGATTCATGGATGATTAAAAATTGAATCCTTTCAAGAAAACTGTGCTATTGATAATTAAAATTTCATATAGATGACTTGAGATTGTTAAAGAACGTAATAGAGAAATCATGTGTAGGTTGTTTCCTTTCATATCAAGTTTTAAACATATAAGATGAATTGTATGATGAGTATTGCATAAAAGTTAACAAAAGTGGATCTTCACTGTGTGTGTGTGTGTGTATATATATATAGGGGAAAAGGGGTATGAGCAACTTTCTTATTTAGTAAATAAGCAATTGATGATGTGGCATGCATGTGATTGGAAAATCCTTAAAAAGGTTAGTTGTCCAATGTATCACATGTATGCCACATAATCACTTGCTCATTTAGTAAATGAGAAAGTTGCTCATATCCCTTATATATATATATATATATATATATATATATATATATATATATATATATATATATATGTATGCTCTGTTTTGGGTTTTGATGAAGAAAAACTTCAGTGTTTGCATGTTATAATCACTTATATTCATGGGTAAACTATTGTGATCAGTGGGGTTTGCGTATAACAAGTTGTAGAAGGAGTTTTGAATTAAAAGATCAAGTTTTGAAGTTGGATTGAGTAATTGAATTTCGGATCTGACTATGTTTAGCCGAAATTGGATTTTTGTGTGATGTTTTCAAGTGGATTTGAGTTGTTTTGGTACTGAGATGGTTTTGAACAATATGTTACCTATATACGATGTTATTTTGATGCATAACTGGTGCTTGAAACACTCATATGAACATATACATATATACATTGCTGTTTTTGATGAATTTTGATGGAAATTACTATTTTGTAAATTTGAAGTTGTTTGGATTTGTTTTATAAACTCCAGTATGTTAGACAAGTTTTATTTGATCATCTCAGGAAATTTATTTTGCAAGTTTATGATTTTATAAAGATTTAACGAAGTATCAGTAAAAATGTGCACGAATTTCAAAGCTGCGAATTTTCGTATATGACAGTCGGCCGCTTCTCATTTGCACTATAGATGACAGTCGACTGTCAATTCTTTATTTTCGAAATTTTAATATGAAAGTCGACCGTCGCTTTTTTGCACTGTCTTGACATTCGACTGTCGGTGTTATTGCTGGTTGTTTTTATTGGGTTTTCTTCGTGTTTCTTGAACGATTGTTTCTTCGATATTACAGACTATTAATCTACTGCTTTAGATGATGTTTTTGCTACAGATTAGAGTATTTTACAGACAGTTATAATTTGATCATAATAGAATTTAAATTGACTTTATAAAGTGAACTATATATGGTTTTTGGAAGAAATGGACATTTTATGATATTCTATGACTTCAAAAATATGATTCTCAATTATTTAGTGGATTTAATACTTTATTTCAGTTCTGAAAATTTGTGCTTATATTAAATGAAGTTGGATTTGTTGATTTTAAGAAGTTTTCTTAATATAAGAGTATTGATAATGAAATTAAGAGGTTTAATGAAAGATTTTGTGTTGATGGTTGAGTTGTGAGTCTCTAGAGGGTGAGTGGGACCCTAGTACACCTGCAATTGAGATTTTTGTAATTTGTCCAGTTGTGTTGTTGATCAGTTAAGTTAAAACTGATAGGGTACACCAACTCTAGGAGATTCGTAATTTATTAATTAACTTAATCAGATAAGGACAGACACTAGATGGTGATATGATGAAATGGGTGCAAACATGGGTTATGGACCTCGGTATGATATGCGGTGCGAGATAATCCCCGAAATTATAGAGGTGTGAGTGAAATAGTCTCTGGAATTACCTGCGGTGTGGGATTGATCTCCGGAATTATCGGGATCGAGGCGACGCTCATGGGGTATTCGTGTGATGAGGCGTCATAGCTTGCGGTGTGGGGTATTCTCGAAAATTTCCAGATGTAAGTGAAATAGTCTCCGAAATTATCTGTGGATAGAGATTGACCTCCGGAATTATCGGGGCATGGGCTAGATACTCACTTTATAACTAACCCTATAAAGTGAAGAACAATAAGGGCTTGCACCGGACTTATGTAGTATGGAATGCATAGAATCTGACAAGTATGCATTAGAGATTCATCATATTGCATTTGTGTTTTTTTGACTTGGTTTTATGCATGATATTTTCTGTTTTCCTATACTTGACACTTAGTCTAGTTTCACGTGATGTTTTCATGTTTTGTTTAATGTTATTTCATATTCTATTTGTTATTACTATTGATATAGGTTGTTTATGACTTTATTCTTTATGTTTTATTCATGTTGTATTTTTTTTGATATCACTCACACCATTATGGCTAACCCCTGTAGTTTTGAGGGTTAGGGTTATCACTAGCCTCATGATTTACAGGTATGTACCTATAGCATGGAATTTGGATGCATGTGGTAGAATGATAATGTGGATTATGTAAATTGTAAAAGAATGTATTGTAAAGAAAGAAATAGTAATTCAAGGTGTTTAATTTTCCGCTGTGCTTTGTAAAGAAATGATGTAATAAAAGTTGAAAATTTATCTGTGTTTTGGCTATGTTTATTATTACATTGAGGTAGATGCTGGGAATTGTGTCACGTATTTCTGAGATATTATATTGAAAATTCGGGGCACTACACATTACCTTTCCACAGTTCGTATGGTGTCTTGCCAGTTTTCTTGTGGGGTATTTTATTGAGAATATAGTTGGCGGTCAGCAACGCTTCCCCCCACATATTCTGGGGTAACCCAGAATTCAACAACAAGGCATTCATCATCTTCTTCAGAGTTCGGTTCTTGCGCTCAGCAGTACCATTTGATTCAAGTGAGTAAGGAGCAGTGGGTTGATGAACTTTTCCATGTTTAGAGCAGAACATATTAAACGGTGCATCATATTCCCCTCCCCCATCACTCCTAACGATTTTAATCGTTTTTCCAAGTTGAATCTCAACCTCAAGCTTATATTCCTTGAATTTATCCAAGGCCTCATTTTTGCTATGTAACAAGTATACATAGCAGTATTTTGTGTTATCGTCTATGAACGTCACAAAATAATTTTTACCACCTCTGGTCTGCACGAATTTTAAATCACACAGATCCGTGTGAATTAAACCTAGAGTTCCAGTGTTTCTTTCTACAGAACGGGATGGAGTTTTAGTGAGTTTGGCCTCTGTGAAAACTTCACATTTGTCGTTGTTGTCTACCTTAAATTTTGGTAGTAAATTAATGTAAATTAACCTATGCAGAGAATTGAATTTAACATGGCCTAGTCTTTCATGCCAAATAAAAGAAGACTCAACAACATAAGCAACATGATTCATTTCATTAATTTTGGGAACAACAGGAAAAATAGATTTTGGGATGACTGTCATTACATTGAATTTGAACAGTCCATCCTTAACATACCCTTTTTCCAAGTACACCCCATTCTTTAAAAGTACAAAATTATCAGAAGCAAGCATGACCCTAAATCCATTCTTGCTCAGCACAGATCCCGAGGTTAGGTTCTTGCGAATATCCAGAATGTGCAACACATTGGTTAGTGTTAGTTCCTTGCCAGAAGTCATCTTCGGCACTATTTTCCCTATTCCTTCAATCTTGGAAGTGGAAGAATTCCCCATGAACAATTGTTCATCCTTGTTGCAGTTCAAGTATGAAGTGAACATCTTTTTGTCCGAGCAGATGTGCATGGTGGCTCCAGTATCATACCACCACTCACGAAGATTGCTCCCCACCAGATTGACCTCCGATACAATAGCACAAAGGTCCAAGTCAGAGAGACCAGTGGACAGGTTCTCAGCTATGTGCGCATGGGCTTTCTCATTCCAGTTCGCCTTTCCACTTCCAGCACGGATGTCATTCTTGCTGCGACATTCAGATATCTTGTGCCCAAGTCTACCACACTTGTGGCATTTTCTAGCAAACCTCTAAGCAGGCTTCTTGTTCGAGCCCTATGGCAAAAACTCTCTTTTTGCCCTTCTGTTCGTGCTCTACCATGTTGGCTTTTTCTATGGACTTATTTCCATAGGACTTGTCAGCCTTGCAATTGTCTTCTTCAATCCGCAACCTGACAATCAGGTCCTCAAGAGACATTTCCTTTCGCTTGTGCTTGAGATAGTTCTTGAAGTCCTTCCATCCAGGGGGAAGCTTCTCAATGAACACTGCAACCTGGAATGGTTCACACAACGTCATGTTCTCTGCAGCAATTTCGTGCAGTATCACTTGCAGCTCCTGAATTTGACTCACAACAGTCTTGGAGTCAACCATCTTGTAGTCCAGAAATTTGCCAACTACAAACTTCTTGGATCCAACATCTTCGGTTTTGTACTTCTTCTCCAAATACCCCCATAGTAGTTTGGATGTCTTGAAGACACAGTACACGTTGTAGAGCGGGTCTACCAAACCGTCCAGAAAGTAGTTTCTGCATAGATAGTCACCTTGAGTCCATGCATCAACAGCAAAAACAGAGTGAGCATCCATAGGTGCCAACATAGAAACAGTTTCAGTCAGAAATCTTTTCAACTTCAAGGTGGTCTTTCCTTGCCACTTCTTGAATTCAGTTCCATTAAACTTTTCAGGTCTTTATCCTACAGTTATATGTGTGGGCAGAACAACCGTTTGTGCCGCAACCGGTTGTACAGTCACATTCTATGTCACAGGATTTTGTCCACTGACATTCTCACTTTGTTTGTTCTCCATTTTCTTTTTGAAACAGTTAAAAAATCAACTGTTAGAAAATTGGACTATTGTCTTTTCCGAAATGATAAACAACACCTGTAAAAGTCTTCACAAAAACTGTTAGAAATAGAGGGGAAATTTTTGCTTAAGATTGTTAGATCTTGAATTTCGTAAAATAGAATATTTCTAATAATCTTTGTGAAGAAGTAAAATTACCCGGAAGAAAAATGAAACCAGACAATTTGATACAGAGTCGAGATTATGATCTCTGTCCTTAAAACAAAATTTACCCCGTAGTGTGATGGTTCTTGACGAATAGTCTCCAGTATACAACTGTATTACCTTCTCTGAAGAGCAGCACCCAAGCTTCAGAGACAGCAGCGAACCAGCAGCTGTGTTGCACTCTCAGACAGACTTAGAAGAAAAAGGAGTAGAGATAAAAAAATTTTAAAAGGTGTTTTTGACTGACAAAAAATGACTGGATTTTATAAGAGATTAAAGGCTTAATTGATGGAAGAGTAATGGTACAAAAGCGCAACTGATGGATCCAAACCAAAATGAACCGAACCGAGGTCGGGGCCAGGCACACGTGTGTTTGTAACTTTGGCTAGGTCCTCTCTACACTACACGTTAATGGTAACCCCAGGGTTACGCCCTTTAGTCCATTTCTTTAGCTTATATACTAGAGAAATCTTTATCATCTTTCGATGTGGGACTATCCATTCTCTCCAAATTTCCAAGTTAGTACATTTCGAGTACCCAACTTTGGACCAACATTTCTCATTCACACGGAATCCATTTTTGGCAAACGAGTACATTACGGAATAGTACTCGACGAGAGGAACACATTCCAATCACTTTCCAGCGCCGCCGGTGACCGGAGCCTACCAGAATCAGGCCCGAAAAATCTACCAAAAATATTTCCAACAATTTCTTATCCAAAAACACCAGAAAGTAGATATAAATAATTATCTCTAAATTGTTTTCAAAGCCGACAATAAATACCCCTCTACTCCCACCATAAAAAAGCAATCAGTATTTTCTCCACAAAAGCTTTTTCATAATTTTCTTGATTACTAACTTGAGCGTCGGAGAGTTCGGCACCGGGAACAATCCTGGTGTTTCGAACTTTTTGCAAGTCAGCGGAAGCAGCAAGAAATGGTTAACACCGGCAAAAAGTCAGCAGGTTTGCTTTTATTATTTCTAGAAGAATCTACATATCATCTGTTTGCTCCCATACCGAAATTAGTAGCGGCAGTTATGTTGATGAGTTACATATATGCTGAAATATAGGACGAGAGGTAAGACAATAATGAGAATGCATCACATTGCATATACATATTGGTTACGTCAAGTAGCCAATGTTGATACATTGTGATGAAAATAATTTTGTACCAAAATGAAACCATCGGTCCCTATTTTAGAGTCCCGAAATGCTGCAAATATCCAAGTATATATATAAAATTAAGTTACTAGTTATAGCCACACATGTTATTAGGAATATGGAGGACTTATTAAAGACCCTACCAATGGACCAAAACTTCGAAGTTGTGGTAAGGGTGAGGGTTTTAATATTTATATTCTAACACGCCCCCGCAGGTTGAGGGCCATCTTTTTGGGCCAAGACCTGGACTATACGCAGCGGTATTTTTTTTTTTTTCAATCCGCATTTAAATAGCGCAGCCGGTGAGATTCGAACCTGGGTTGCTCTGATACCATTTTAATGACCCTACCGATGGCCCAAAACTTCGACAAGCTCAACCTCCATGTTAGTCGGTCCCTCCTCTCGTTACCACAACTTCGAAGTTTTGGTCCATTGGTAGGGTCTTTAATATTTATAGGACTTAGGCTATGTTTGATTTGTTGTTTTGAAAATTCATTTTAAATATAGTTTTTGAAAAAAATTTAGAAAGTTGTTTTTTGTGGTTTTCGAAAACAGAGTATTGTTTGGTAAACTTTTTTCATAAAATAGTTTTTTTTTCAAAATTAATGATAAAAGACGTTTGGTAAACTGTATACAGCATGTATGTATATATATAATCCATATTTATGTATATCTAGATTTGCCCGTGGGCACGTGCCTACGGCACGTCTTCGGAACGATACAACATATGAAAGTCCTGTAAACAATAAAACAACAATTATGTAGCTCAAGTTTGAATAGTAAAGCAATAATTAGTTGTAAATAAAGGTCCATGTTTCCATTAGCATATGTTGAAAAATAATTATAAATGGTGGTGTAAAATCCAACTTCTTAGAACTTTGAGTGTGGAAAATGATAAAATTTAACTATTGATGAGATATTTGCTATTTTCAATTTAACATGAGCAATAAAAAAATGCATAAAAAATCTGAAAATTCATAAATCTGAAATCTGAAAATATAAATTTCTGAGTAAATAGAGAGAGATAAATAAATAAATAAAGGAGTTGTTTTGGGGGGATTTGAATTTGAGTTTTGGGGGAAACTTTTGGACGGAAAAATATGTTTTGTGAGATTAGATCTGGACCATTGATTTCAACCCTATTGAATAAGAGCCACTTGTGTTTTATTATATAGATGTATATACATAAATACTCTATATTGTATACTATTATATATAATGTATGTATGGGTGTGGTTGTATGTATATACAGTATATATATTATGATACATACATGTTGTATACATATACATACATACATATTAATACATACATACTGGTATATAATAATATAAAATAACTTATTATAATAAACATATTTAATAATATACATATATATAATAATATGTAATAATTATAATAATAAATATGTAATAATAATATATAATTATATATATAAAAATTTATTTATTTATTTGTGTTTTATTATATAGATGTATATACATATAAAACATTATGAATATTGCCTCTAATGAGCAAATATAAAAGAAAAGAACCCTGTGGAGCGCATGAACGTATTAATACAGTAGCACCCACTCCTTCCTACTCCTTCCTTGTCTGCCACGATATTGAGCATATAATGTGGAGACCATAACAAAGATAAACATATGCATGCCCTTCAGGACCAGACTATCCAAACAAAATTTATGCATTAATAAGGATTTTAAAGACAACTGAAACTGCGAAAAGAAATTTGTAGTTGGCCTTCAAATAAGTCACCATCTCTTGCTGCAGCAAACTTGGAATCAAAGATGAATGAGTTGGCTTGTTGCATGTAGAACAAGGTAGAACGCGAAGTGCAGTAGAATGTAGATAAATGGGCTTACAATCAGAACATAGAATTAGGCATCCGGTCGCGCCTGGAAAGAATGCATACCAAAGGTTCAAGTTGTGGAACTTTGCTCCATCTAGAAACAATATTGGTAGGCTTACAGCTGGTACTCCCCTCAGCACAATTCAAAGTAGCAATCACTGATCATCATCAGATAGATACCAACCAACTATTTTTGTATTTCCGAACATCAACTGCGCCAATACCCCGGTTGCTACACAACCTATCTGAGTGACGAACATATTGTATTTATGTACCCACAATTCATATATATATCAATATATGTCCATCTTAATCTTCACCTTATAAGCAACTACAAAGCATTCATGTCATGCTATGGAAACCTTTGTAAAAAAAAATTTGATTCATCAATCTTTGTAGCACTACAAATTATTTCTTTCTTGTCTACTCTGTGCTAACTTCATTTGGTTTTGTTCCTACATTGTCTCCTGTGAAACACTTGTGACCACATTATCACATATTAGAAATGATTTCTTAAATATACTAACAACTTGGCCTTACTCTTCATAAGCATGTGCATTATTCAACTCTTAACTCTCGAATTTAAATGATTTTTTATATAGTAATAACTTGGTCTCATCTTTCATAAGCATGTGCATTATTCAACTCTTGCTCTCAAATTTATTTTATAAAATTAGCCACTCTCCTCTCAAACACCAAATGCATAACATTATACATGTGCATTCCCCATCTCCGAATTAATTTCATCAATTTATACATTTAGGCATAGCCTTTAATACTCCATGTGATAACTATTCTGCAGATGTTTCAAAACATGCATCAACAATCAAAATTTTCAGAAAAAAAGGGAAAAATCACAATATGAACAGCTTCTCGACTTGAGTTAGTATTTCTTAGTACACTAAAACAATTTCACATATTGATATTTGAATATGAACAAAACTGGTTATTCCTAGTCGATAACTAGTTCACATATTCAACGACAACTTTTGTTATATTGACAAAATTTTGCCCTATTGTGTAGTCACTTGATTCACACAACGAAAAGAAGACACTGAAAGTATGTGTATCCGTAATACCTACAGATGGCCAGAGTATGTCACTGAGGCAAGGAACATTCAGTTTCTCAGAAGGCTTCTTCCACCAGTCCTCCCATATGTTGCCTTAGCTGCTGCTTTCGCTACTCGATCGGACCGGACGACTAATCGGGTTGTTCTGTTCAGTGTTAGATTCTATCCGGGGACGTAGAATAAACTATCATAATTTAGATAGTTTCTTCGTGATTGCAACAAGTCAATATGATTATTTGATTGAAAATTAATATCATATGAGTCCAAAATTTTGAACGTATGAAATTGAAATAATGATCGTAAAGACACTATAAGTGACAGAACTGATACAAGAAATTCAAAAGTTATTTTTCAAATTGGACTCATATAATCAGAAGATGTTCCGACTTGATTAAATAAAAGATCTTTTTTCTATCCAGCCCTAGATACTCTAACAATAAAGGAATATGGGGGCTTATCACTTCTTAATCCAACTCTAGAAGAATTAATAAGTTCTACATATAAAGGGATATGGGGGCTTACCTAGAAGGGAATGCTTTTGTTGCACTAGAAAGAATAACTGTTTCAGATCCAGTTGGCCGTATTGTAAAGCAAATTCAGAAAATCAACCACATGGGAATGGAGCATAGAAAAAATACTTGCATAATAAAAACTTAAGATGGTTGAATACTGACTGATACATTAGCACCAGCTGTGGATTCCTTAAACAAGTGGTATGTTATATGCTCCAGAATTTGAGCCTTCTGGAGAAGCTCAAAATGCTGGATGAATCTCTATCAATGTACAGGATGATATGTCATAAATACAATTTCCTCATTACAAAAAATCCATTGATTCAAGCAAACCAAAACTACATTTAAGTACCTCTTGCTTTGCATTGTCGTAAAAAAATTTATCCTGAAATTGCAGCATTAATAAATTGAGCAGTGTCACTCAAATTTATAATAATATACATTTGTCTTCATATAACATCGCATTGGTATCTGCTTCCAAACGATTTATGATTTGGCTATTATTTCATGTTCAAATTTTTTTAAATATCATGATGAAATTGGTTTTATCTTATGCATATAATCTGAGCTTTAATGTCTGTAACTCAGTGGATATTGACTTTTCTATCAGGTGTGGAAGGTTCAGATGCAACCCTGGTATCAGTTTTAGAGTCACTGGAGTTCTGCCTAAACCCGCGGGGTTCTGAGGCTAGCATATGAGAAGAATTGTCGAAAGCAATTAATTTAGTTCATACAAGGCAGAACCTTGTTGAGAATTGTCGTGTTTTGCTGAACCATGCACACCGTGTGCAGCAGGATTATGACAGGTACAAGTTTTGATTTTTTTGTGATGTTAGTACTTCATTCCTGAATTTGATTGACGTGAGGGTGCACTCCACATATGGTGCATATCCACTGCTAATACATTTGTGCAAATCAACACTTAATTGACATGGATTCCTGTCATGTGTGCAACATACTGATGAATATCCATGTGAATTTTATACGTATTATATTAATTATTGGTGGTGATATTTTTGATTGATAAACCTAACCTACATCTGGAGAGACTTCATATTGTAATTCATATTCTATGCTGACAACGTGAGCAGTACCATTAGATACATAAAGTATGTAAGAATGAGCTTAGAATGCTCTATCTGAAATGTATTTTGTATTTAATATGTTGGCTAAGTTATCATCAAGTATAACCTAGAAACATGGTCTGGATTCTTTTCATTCCTGGGTTTGTCAGATCATGAGTTTTCTGATATCTAACTAGTTGAAGGTAGACATCCTTTATTTGCATTAATGCACTATTGTGTGCCATGATTCTGCTAGCTTAAACATTAAGATACTCAGATTATTTGTATTTTACTAAGTTTACATTGAGACAGTTCGAATACATTTACTTGGGGAATCATCTGCACATTGATTTCGTGGAGTGTAACGTATAGATGATCATCAAATGCATTATACAAAGCTGACAGAAAATCTTGGATGGTCACCTAAACATATGGACTAATAAACCTGAATTTGTATGGAGATATTGCACTTAGGCCTTCTCCATGCAAACATATAACATGCTTAAGCCTGTTCAGTTGTAAATATTAGGGGAAATCAATACCAAGGGAGTTTGAGATGAGTTATTTCTTGCTATACAATTAAAAATCTTTCAGTTTTTAATTATCACTTAAGATGATGTACTGTGGGTTCAAGATCTTGAAGGTACACCCGAGCGAGTAGGTGGGTCGGTATTACCAAGCATATGAGGAAAATTTTGCCGAAATGCCCCTGTTTTTAAAAATAATTAGCGAATTACCCTTGTTTCGAAAACATTTAGCCATTTGCCCTTGTCTGTGACACGTCAGCAACAAACGTTATTGGGAATCACGGCATCAGCTAATTGCATGCCGTGTTTCCCAATAACGGCATCTGTATATGAAAAAAATTACGTGCCGTTATTCCCAATAACGGCATTGGTTAATTTGAGTCTAGATCTATATTGTATCAACATTGGCTCGAGATTGGAATTCAAAAAATAAATGAACTGATGCCGTTATTCTGGAGAACGGCATCGTTTGTACTGATGCCGTTCTTCAGAATAACGGCATCAGTTATTTACCTTTTGCACAAATCCCTATAAGCGTAACCCCCTTTCTTCTCCCCTTTTCTTCCCCTTCTGATTTGTAAAACGCATCTCTCTCACATCACCCCTTTTACCCACAAACCCTACATCTCATAATCAAAAATTTTCAACCATTTGAGTCCTATAAAATTCCATACATCCTAACTCCTCACTCCCACTCTCATTTTCAGTCTTCCGCATCAACGAAAATTTTGCCGGTGGTTTTTTTGGTATCATTTGAAAGGTATTATCATACTAACCTTATGTTTGATTTTTATATCAAAGATTCATCACATTTTGATTAGTGAATGATTTGAATATGTTTTAAATTTTATGCATAGGTATGGAATTTGATATCCCTATATGGTTATATTTTGGGGGTGAAGTAATTAAGGATCCAAAAATTGGATATTCTTATAGTGATGTTGAACCGGTAATTATTTGGGCTACCCCCAATTTTGGTTACTCAGAATTAACAGATAAGATATATGAAGTAACCAATTGGGACAGAAGTGAAATGACTCTGAGATTGAGAGCCCGTTATTCTGCTGGTAAAGGGGATGGGCAGTACTTCATGTTGGTACCCATAGACAGTGACAGTTCTCTGAGGTTTGTCCTGCTTAGGACACTTCATCCAAGTTGTAGTTGGAATATAGTTGAGTTATATATTGATCAAACGAGGCTTCCAAATACTACAAGAGTTGTTATCGACGGTCCAAGGCCAACTAGGATTCTGAGACCATCTGAAGAGTCACACGCAAGGATTTCTAATACTGTTGGAGATACTAGCACAACTCCAACGGAACCTGTTTCCTCCGAATACGAGCCGCTCCATCCGACCCCATTGCCACAAAATTTTTTGGTAGCTGGCATTGCTTTGACAGACTTTGATAACGCCGTTGTAAATAACGACTTGGTAGAAGAGGAAGAAGATGAGGTACGCGGTCTCGAGGATGATGATGAGGAGATCGCCCTTGAAGCTCCATTTGTTGATGCCAATGTTCAAGTGCCGGTTGTTGATGCCAATGTTCATGTGCCGGTTAACAATGCCCGCGTGTTGCCAAGTCAGGACACAGGTCCAGCTATGCGTGGATCGCAATCAAGCGAATGGATGTCCCGTGCCACCGTACATGAACATGGCCAGTCTTCCATTGGGTCTTCCAACTTGGATGAACTCTTCATAGGTCAAAGATTTCCATCCAAAGATGCTCTACAACATCAAGTCAAGATGTATGCCGTGAAGAACCACAGGGAATTCGTGACGGTAAAATCAGATCGTTGTCTGTACCATGTGAAATGTAAATACGCTCCCATCAACCATTCAGCCGAGCAGATTGCAGAAAATTCATCACTTCAAAATGTCGTCGGTTGTCCATGGCGCTTGCGTGCAATTATTCCCAAAGGTCGTGATTATTTTGTGGTGAAACAACTTGAAGGTGTACACACATGTGTGAATCCTACATTGACTCAGGATCACAGCAAAATTGACTCGACGGTTGTATCGATGCTGATAATAGATACTCTGAGGGAACAACTCACAGTAACACCAAGAGCCATAATTGGGCAGGTGAAGGGTAGGCTCCAATACACAATATCATATTGGAAAGCTTGGAAGGCAAAACATAAAGCAATTGAGAAACTATATGGTTCTTTTGAAACAGCGTACACTAAATTACCATACCTATTCAATGCAATTCAAGCTTCGAATCCGGGTACGGCTGTACAGTGGGCGAAGACTACGACTGGGCCGGGTATAGAAACATTTAAGAGTGTTTTTTGGTCATTCGGTCCTTCGATCGAAGGATTCAAATCATGTAGACCAGTTATAAGTATTGACGGTACTCATTTGTACGGAAAATACAAAGGCTGTTTGTTGATTGCGGTTTCACCAGACGCAAATGGTAGGTTGTTTCCGTTTGCATTTGCACTTGTTGACGGTGAAAGTATAGAAACATGGACATGGTTCATGAACTGTATTCGGTGCGATGTGACAGAACGTGAAGGTCTTTGCGTCATCTCGGATCGACATGCCGGTATTTTATCAGCAATGGGAAATGAGTTTGGCACGTGGAGGGAACCTTTTGCATATCATCGGTATTGTATGCGGCACTTTGCTAGCAATTTTCATAAAAAATTTGGTTCGAAATTTTTGATGAATAAATTAAAGGTAATTGCTAGTGAAAATCAGTGGAGAAAGTATGAGGAAAAGATGGCACAACTTGAAGCTAGCAATGCTGATGCGGCTAATTGGGTTAAGGAGAAAGCAATTGAGAAGTGGGCACTTACTGCTGATGGTGGGCGTAGATATGGTATTATGACAACAAATCTGTCCGAAGTGTTCAACTCGGTTCTAAAAGGTGTTCGTAGCTTACCTGTCACCGCAATTGTGGAACAGATATTTTTCCGTCTGAACATGTATTTCACCGACCGCCGTGAGGCCGCGCAGACACTTATCGCTGAAGGTAAACTATGGGCACCACGAATCCAGGATCTTATTGATGCCCGGCGTGAAAAATCAAATTTACATGAGGCCATAATGTTCAATAATCGCGATGGTGTCTTTGGGGTGAAAACGGGCATTAGAATGGACGGTGGATATCAAAAGGGTGGGCATTGGCATACGGTGGACCTAGAAGGCCGAACTTGTACGTGTGGAAAATTTCAATTGTTCCACGTTCCATGCTCTCATGTGTTAGCGGCATGTGCTTCCCGGGCGCTTGATTATCAACCGTACATAGATCCTTTCTACTCTACAGACGCGTTAGCAAAAACATGGGCACCATCTTTCAATCCTTTTCCAGACGAATCTTATTGGCCTACCCAAAGCGCACTGGTACTAATTGTTGATCCTAGTCTTCGTCGGGTCAAGGGGAGGCCTAAGAGTACTCGTATCCACAATGACATGGACGCTCGAGAAGGAGGGAGTAGTGGAAAAGTATGTTCAAAATGTGGTGTGAGCGGACACAATAGACGCAGTTGTAAGAATGTACAAAGTGTGGGGACTTCACAATCTACCCGCACTTGAATATTTTTCTTAGTTATTATATGTTAGTTGAATGTTTTCATGTTGTCTGTTGCTTGTTGAGTAATTTACGTTTGAATTATTTGAATTATTTTCATGTTGTCTGTTAATGTTGAGTAATTTATGTTTGGATTATTTGAATTATTTTCATGTTGTTTGTTAATGTTGAGTAATTATTTTCATGTTTGAATTATTTGAATTATTTTCATGGTGGACATATTTATAATTGTTTGTATGAGCTAATCTAGATGTTTATTTGTGTCGTACCTCTCTTTAATTTTTATTGTTTGGAATGATAAGTTTTGTGTGATTTGTATGTTTAAATTGGTATGAAAGTGTTAATGAGTGGTGGGTATGGTTAGATTTGTTCCAAACTACCATTCGCAAAATAAACATGCACAGAAAACATGCACAGATGTTTTAACTGATGCCGTGCTCCTGAATAACGGCATCTTATTTACATGCCGTTATTCTGAAGAACGTCTGTGGAGACAGTATGTTTGGCAGAATGCTCAAAATTTAGAATTTTGTTCTTTAACTAATGCCGTTATTCTGAATAACGGCATACATAACTAATGTCGTGCTTCAGAATAACGGCATCGTTTACAGATGCCGTTATTCTGAACGACGTCTGTGGAGACAGGAACATTTGGCAGCAACTACAAATTTTCTAATTTTCCCTATATGAAGATGCCGTTTTTCGCAATAACGTTACAGGATTAATATGCCGTTATTGCGAATAACGGCATCGTTTATTCTCTTTTTTTGACTTAGCAAGCATGCACAACTTATGTCACATACATTCAACTTCAAAATGGAATTCAACTCACTTCATTCATGCACAGAATCAAGCTTCAAATTCACAAATACAGATCAAATACTTCAATTTTTCTGAATTTCCTTTTTTTTTTATTTTCAGACATGCACAGATACATTCAACTTCACAGATCAATTCAGATAACTTTAGATTCAACTTCACAGATGCAATCTCTACAATTCTCAGACTTCAAAATTATAAATAAAGTTTACTCACATCTCAACTTTACTCAAATCAACTTCAAATTCACATATACATTCAAAATCAGATTAACTTTAGTTTATAATCAGATTAACTTTACTTACTCAGACTTCAAAATTACTCACATCTCAAGTAAGACTTCAAAATCAACTTTACTCACATCTCACTCAACTTACAACTCCGACTTCAAAGTAATAAATAACAAGTCAGACTTACTCAGACTTCAAAGTCAGATACATTCAAAATCAGACTTCTATTACTCAACTCAGACTTCAAAGTCAGACTTCTATTACTCAACTCAGACTTCAAAATATGTAAATAACAAGTTCACAGATACATTCAAAATCAACTTTACTCACATCTCAAGTCCACAGATAAATAACAAGTTCACAGATACATTCAAAATCAACTTTACTCAGATCTCAAATTCACAAATAAATAACAAGTTCACAGATACTTCAAGTTTACTCACATCTCAACTTTACTCAAATCAGATAACTTTCGATACTCCCCTTCCAATACATGCACAGAATTAAGCTTCACAGACTGAATACTCCCCTTCCAATACTACACAGATACAACCAGATACTACACAGATACATGCACAGACACACACTCCCCTTCCAATACTACACAGATACAACTAAATACTTCACAGACTGAGAATGTGTATCTGAAATGTTTATCAGATACACATTTATCAGATACACATTTATCAGATACACAGATATTCAATATTTCTGAAGTCTGAGAATTTTCAGATACATTCTCAGACACAGGGATACATTCTCAGGCTGTTTATTTCAGACTTCACAGAATACTTCACAGAATACTTCAAATCATATACTATACAGAATACTTCACAGAATACTTCAAATACTTCAAATACTTCAAATAAGTTCACATACTTCAAATCAGAATTGATTAAGTTCACATATTTTTGATTAAGTTCACAGAATTGATTAGTTTGTTTAATATATGCACAGAATTGATTCTACCAATTATCCTGGAGTGTAATGTTTGGGTGCTTTTCTCATCCGAGCCGGGACTTTCCGCCTACGTTCCCGTTGTTCTTGCGTTGGGGGTCCACTTGGACCAGCTCCTTCTTCTTCGCCACCTCCTCGTTCTTCAATCTCCGGATTTGCCAATTGGCTTTGCGGTGGAGGATCACGAACGGTCTTGTGTCTTCGACGCTCTGATGGGGGTCCCAATTGCAAAGCTGGTTGTGGTGGAGGTGAAGCATGGCTAGCGGTAGGCCGTTCTTGTTGGCGTGGAGCTTCGGTTGAACGCACAAGTTCATTGAAACGAGGACCATCTCCAACCTCTTCAAGAGAGGTACGACAATTGCACAGGAGGTCTCGTGCCAATTCTTTGCATGCCTTATTGGCATTGCTCTTCAACACATTCGCACATTTTCTAGCCATGTCCCATGTGCTTTCTATCTATAATAGTAAACCATATATATTGTAAGTGAAGATGCATAAGTAGAACGGAACGAAATAATTGAAATTCAACAAACAATCTAACTTACCATTATACGGTATGATGAGGCCTTCGGTTGGTACATCGGCTGTGATGATGAAAATGGCGGTGGTGGTTCAACATGAATCGCGGGTATAGGTTCTTGGATGCCCGCTGGAAAATCCGTTTTGGGTTGGATATAAAGTCGCGTTATGCGACGGTACCAGGCCATATAAGTTGTTTGCATTGATCCATCATACGGATACTCAACACCCTCGACTACCAACTCATACCTCCGCTCATTCCATGCTCCTACATACGCGCGGTGGTGATCGGCCCAATCCATGTTCGGTAAACGACCTTGGCCCGTGATGTTGTGTAGTCTACGATCGTATAATGTGTTCACGGGGACGGGTTGTTGTGCATTGAATTGCCGAAGAACACGGCCGGGATAATAAAACTCCACAACTGAGAAATTCACTAGTGGAGCTAAGGTCAACCACAACTGCGCATGAGCAGTGCAAATAGGTGGTAGACGAGCCAGTCTCTCATCCGTGTACGGGGTCCAATTGACGAGCTCTTCCCTCAATTGATCTAGCTCGTCCCTATAATAAGTTAGGACACCACGTGGGTTATCCCTCCACGTACGCTTCCCCGCCCAGTATGCACCGAGAGGAGCTCTCATCACGGGATTATCCTGGACTACCCTCCAACTCTCTGATAGTACCGTCACACGGGGTCGGCCAAGATGTATTCTTTCCCAACACCAAATTTGTAGGATGGACATCGGCCCGGTCATCTGAATCGAACCCATCGAACAGTTGCAGAGTGCACGATAAAGGGAGGCTAGAGCTGCACTTCCCCAACTATACCTGCCGGCTGTCTGTAGGTCAGCTATCAATGGAAGATACATGAGGTGGACTACATCACCTGAAGAGTTAGGGAATAGGATCCCTCCAATCATCGACAGTACGTATGCCCGGGTATAGTTCTGGATCTCGATGTCCGTATGCACAGGTGCGACTCGAATGTGAGTGAAACTATCTTCTAGGAATGAACGTCTAATGGATTTCCCAACCCATATGCCGTGGTCAACTTCATCAACATCCAACCCCAAATAATCTCGTACCAGTGCAACCTTGTTGAACATCAAATTGCCTGTGACGGCCACCCCGTCAATTGGAAGACCCGAAATCACCGCTACATCTTGTAGGGTGACCGTCATCTCACCGCACGGTAAGTGGAAGGTGTGTGTCTCCGGCCTCCATCGCTCTACCAGTGCGGTAAGCAAGGCGTGATCACACTTTATGTTGGTCAGCTTTGACATACCGCTAAACCCACTGCTAACTAAATAATGTTCCATAGCAATACAGTTCTTGAGGACAGGCATGACCTTGTGCATCCTAAAACTCATCTTCTCCACATCCCCGGTCCAAACGGCCTGTGATCTGTGGTCTTCTTGCAGAAACAGAACTGTAGGATCTAATGGACCCGGATGTCCCCGTGGTCCAAATGAAGGCGTAGAAGAAGCACCAACACCATGCGAAGAAGATGGTTGTGCAGGATCCATTGGCCTGTACACATTAACAAAGACTAATCAACATTTTCAGTAGGAAAATTGAGTGCATGAGCAGAGATCTGCTAGTGAATTAGGATTTTCAATAAGCAAGAAGCACCAAAGATGAGTGTATTAGGATATCCCCGTGAATTAGGAAAATTGAGTGCATGAGCAACAAGCACCAAAATTAAGTGTATTAGGATCTTCAAAACCCCGACTTCAAACGTAAATCACTTGAATATTTAAGAATTTGAGCATCTCAAAAACTCAACATTTAGTAAACCCTAACCTACAATACTTCATACTTCCAAAATTACTACTTCAATAACCCTAACCTACAATATTTGTACTATACTACATAATAAAACAGTCAAAATCAACTATACAAAATACAAATTAGGGTTTTTGGTTACTTACAAAGATTTCGGAATCGGAATGAGAATGAACTCTGGATGAAGGATTGAAGAGTACACTCCGAAATAGAAGTCAACAACACACCAAAAGATCTAGTGGATTTTTTTTTTCAGATCGTCTAGGGTTTTCGTCTAGGGTTTTCTGTTTGGAAATGAAGAAGGCACGAGCGGAAGAGAAAGGGGGAAGAGGAAGGGTTTTTCGAGTATATTACTGCAAAGAGTTCATTACTGATGCCGTTATTCTGAAAAACGGCATCAGTTATAAACGATGTCGTACTCCAGAATAACGGCATCAGTTTATTTCATATTTGGAATTAATCTCGAGTCAAGATTAATAAAGTAGAGCTCTATTTGAAAATTAACCAATGCCGTTATTGGGAATAACGGCATGGCAATTTTCTCAAATAGAGATGCCGTTATTGGGAAACACGGCATGCAATTAGCTGATGCCGTGATTCCCAATCACGTTTGTTGCTGACGTGTCACAGACTAGGGCAAATGGCTAAATGTTTTCGAAACAATGGCAGTTCGCTAATTATTTTCAAAAACAGGGGCATTTCGGGCAAAATTTTCGCATATGAGATACTAAAAGGCAAGGTAGAAATGTTTGAATAATAAACAGATTTCGGAAGCATGCACGTATAAATGTACTATTGATAATGACAGGTAAACACGAGTAATCTTTTGGCAGGTAATCACGAGTAATCTCCCCACAGGAACCAAAATGCTCCTTAAGGGAACTTTCAATCTGTGTGGTTTTCTTAAAGTCACATAAAAGATAATGACAACAAGACTTAAATAAAAATATGAATTTACAAGTTTACCTGATTCATTTCAAGCGAGTTGTCAAATCCCCTTATAAAAATGGTTTGGCTAATAACGTATATCATGATGATTACTATGTTAAGGTGATTATAATATAATCATTATCACATCCTAAGAATAAACGCGGTGTTCTTTTGGCTAGGTAGGTGATGCAGTAATTAACAGATTGCATTAATAAACAGATTCTCTTCATAATTGCAGTTTGTATTCTGAAGCTTATGAATATTATGATGCATCTATCATATTTCTTCAGCTAAACAATAACAATTCTTGTAGATTGAATTGTTTTAGGAATTAAACTCTATTTTTGCTGGTAGAAGTAAATTCATCACATGAAGTAATAAAACGAAAAGCATGAATAAAGAGATCTCACCTCTCTTACAACCTGCACCTCTTACTCCATATCCAAGTTGAGGAGGAAGCTTTAACGTGCGCTTACCCACTAACAAATTTTTTGTGCAAGACAAGTATACTTAACATAAAAAAACTACAATTGAACAGGCTGAATATCTGGAGAAGTTCTACATACCCGCAAGCATAGGTGGAACTCCATTACCACATAAAATACCCTGATCCCATCCTTTAATAACCTTCACAAAGCATTACCAGGATCACATTAAGAATTTGCCCAAGAAAAAACATAAAACAATGGGTTTCCATAAAACTCGATCAGTGCATCAAATTGCATAAACTTTGATTGAAAGAGAACGTTTGAATTGATGATTTTGACCATATTTTTTTATGATGATGAAAGCTTCGAACTCTAAATAAATTGTACACAACGCTTGAACAAAACCTATAAGTTTCACATTCATGACAAAAACTTAAATTATCCTGCATTTAATACTTTCAGCCAAACAATATCGCAATTAAGTGACCAAATCAAATTAACACTCTCCATTTGTTCCAAATACGAACATGATAGCAACATTTTGGGACCATCTTATTATTATTATTATTATTATTGAAGGAAACAATTTTAGTCTAAATTAACCATAAAATTCTCACAACAATAAAAAAAAAAATATTGTAAGTTACTACCTCTTGGTGAGCCGATCTTCGACATCGATCAGTTTGCCTAGCAACCAAATCTTTTTCAAAACATATCTAAAAAATTAACCAATAATAAGCAACTAAAGTAAATAATAAAAAAGTGACCTTTAAGCAGCTCTCGGCTATTACTCACCTCTTCTTCTCAACTTTGTGCCTTACAAGAAGCACAGAACCGAACGCTCCTTTCCCAATCTGCTCTAACACTTGATAATCCTCCATCCCAAAACCCTAATCAAGCTCTAATTTAGATTAGATTCCACAGCTGTATTCAAGGGAAGATCCTCCATTATCTAACTCAGAAAAGGGAATCTAAAGGTTGGAGATGAATGTCGAATTCAAAGTTTGAAAAGAAAAGCGAAGATCGTCCATTATCTAACTCAGAAAAGTAGAGAGAAAAACACAAGTTTAAAGGGAGGGAGAGAGAGGGGGGGGAGAGAGAAACATACCTAGATCGGAGGTAGGGTTTGAGATGTGGCTAGGGCACGGCGGCGGGAGGAGGGGGACGACGGCGGCTAGGATTGTCACGGCGGCGGCGGGAAGAGGGGGACGACGGCGGCTATAGGAGGGGGGCACGGGATTTGAAGATCGGGATTGGTGAGAAAGGGAGAGAGAAGTTTTATGGGGAGAAAAAGAGAGAGCGCGGCGGAAATGAAATTGCTGGGGCAGGGCGGGGGGTAAGCGCCGGTAAAACACGTCGTTATAGAGTCAGCTAAAAATAAGACTACTCTATCCCGGCGTTTCATATACACGCCAGGAAAAATATGCCGGGATAGGCATTGCGGTTCGGAGTGATTCATGCTTCCATCAGTCTAATATCGAGGTATTTGTATGTTCTCTTAGAGTACCTTATTGAAGATTAAATTTTCATAGGGTTTTCTCGAAGATTATTAAATATAGAGGTTCTGTCTACGAATGTAAGGGTTTGGAATCAAGTGGGCATTTGAAGATACTGAAATAACAGATGAATAGCTAGCCCCTTAATTTATAACATAATTTAGCTGCTGCAACAACCATTAATCTAACCATAGTTAAATTCTGATTTAAACGATGTATCTGATAATGATTATTTACTTAAGCAATCATTCATATCACATCCAGGTACGTCATATTTATTTATTTATGCAATCAAGAAATTAAAATCACATCCCAAGAATTTCATAGAAAATGCTACATTAATTTTGTTCAAAATATGCCATCCATTTCTTAGAAAATGCATGCTAATTAGAATATAAATATTAAACCCTCATCCTTACCACAACTTCGAAGTTTTGGTCCATTGATAGGGTTTTTAATATGGTATCAGAACATCCCAGATTCGAATCTCACTAGCTGTGCAATTTAAATCGCCCTCGAAATTTTGATCCATTGGTAGGATCATTAATACTGCAAACAGGTTTAAACTATAAAACCAAGATTTCTTTTTGTTACTGAAAGAAGGACTCAATTTGGATTTCAAGTATATTGTATCTCAACTGAGATTTGGATACATCAACAAATTTATTAATGGATTAATGATAATCAGAAGAAAAAAAAGGGACAGCGATAATGATTATTGTAAGTCAGGTATAAATTAATGTGTGTACATAACTTTGAAATTTTGTTAGTTATAGTTAGCGAAAGAGAGATTATTGTACAAACCTGTAGCGAGTGGCAGTTGGACCATATGGATATTAACAGCTTTATACAGTGCCTTGTTTAATACTGTTAGAACCTGAATAAGAAATTCCAACAAAGTTGTGAAGAAATCAAATATAGAAAGGAAAACAGTAAACAATGAAGTTGTACAGAGTCGAGATTTTTAAGAATCTCTGTCCTTAAAGCAGAATTTGCCCCGTAGTGTGACGGTTACCGGCAAATCGCTTCCCAGGATACAACTGTACCTTCTCTGAAGATGCAGCACCCTTGCTTCAGAGACAACGAACTGCTGTCTGTGTGTACTCTCAGTTGACAGACACTGACTCAGAGCAGAGGACGAAGATGACTCAGAGCAGAGGAAGAAGAGAGTAAAAAATGTCAAAATTCTATCTCATCTCTGAAGATTTCAGTCTGGTTTTATAAACTGGGACTGAGACTGTTCAGCAGCCATTACTCTGTAACAGCAGAGTAATGGGGACTCTTCAGTTGAGTAACTGGTGAGCCATTACCCATTACTCTGCTGTTACAGAGTAATGGCCCCAGTTACTGAATCTGAAAGGTCTTTTCAGTTCAGTAGGGGAAAAGGCTGTCTGGGCAAAAAGAAAAAGTAAAATAAAAATTTAAGCCAGACCAGACCAGACCGGACCAAACCGAACCGAGCCGGGCGCGCGCGCGCGCGCGTGTGTGTTTGTCATTTTGGCTAAGTCCTCTCTCCACTACACGTTAGTGGTAACCCCCGGGCCACGCCCTCTAGTCCAGTTTTCTAGTATATATACTAGTATAAATCTTTTCCAATTTCCGATATGGGACTATCCATTTGTTAAGTTGGTACCTTTCAAGTACCCAACTTTGGATCAACATTTCTCATTCATACGGAATTCGTTTTTGGCAAGTGAGTATACTACGGAATAGTACTCGACGAGAGGATCGCAATCCACTCATTTTCCGGTGCCGCCGGTGGCCGGAGCTTGCCGGAATCCGGTCCGGAAAACTGTAAAAATTAATTCCAACAATCCCCCACATGAATGGAAATTACCAGACCATGTAATCCAGACACGACAGAAAAAACAAAAAAAATATGACAGAAAGACTCTGAGAGTACAATCGGAAAATCACTGCATCAGGAATGGTAGTAATTTTTCAACTTTGAACCACCCTTAGTAATTAGCTATCGGATTCACTTGACCAGGTAGTGATCATGATGTCTTGAACTACCCGGGCGTTCATGTGAACCTAGACAATAACTATCACACAGTTTCATCTCCTCACAGAACTAAGTTCTCTTGTTGTGTTCATTTTGGCCTTGAACATCCCTGGTTAATCATGAGTGAACTTGGAGAATGTAGCCTCTCTTCATTCTCCTAGAAACGGCCCCATTTCACACTCACAAGGTGATTTTCCATAAAGAGTATCCTGTTATACCCCACTTTTATTTCAAAGCTATGGGAATCATTAAAAGCCAAGCTTATCCTAACTATTTGCAAGCAGCACTTGTTTTATCATCCTAAGAATGGGTATGAGATGTTAATCTCTCAGTGCTTTCGTCGATTCAACAAGATTTAGTTGTCCCTTTGAACCTAGATCTTGGGATCTCCAATTTCTAGGTAGGGTTTCCATCAAGTATCCTCTTTCGTCATAGGCTTTAAACCCATTCCTCTTGATGATCTCACAACCTGCTCTCGCGACAGACCTTTAGTAAATGGATCCGCTAGGTTGTCGGCCGATTTTATATATTCTATAGAGATTACTCCATTTGAGAGCAGGTGTCTAATGGTTTTGTGTCGCCTTCTGATATGACGAGACTTACCATTATACATGCAACTCAGTGCCCGTGCTATAGCCGATTAGCTGTCACAGTGTACACATAAGGCAGGCACTGGTTTTTTCCACATAGGAATATCCTCTAAAAAGTTGCGAAGCCATTCTGCTTCTTCTGCCGCCTTGTCTAAAGCAATGAATTCAGATTCCATGGTGGATCTGGCCAATAGCGTTTGTTTAGAGGATTTCCATGACACAGCTGCACCACCAAGTGTAAAGACATATCCACTTGTGGATTTTGAGTTCTTTGAGTCCGATATCCAGTTGGCATCACTGTAGCCTTCAAGTACTGCTGGATATCTGGTGTAATGCAGCGCATAACTCTGAGTATGTCGCAAGTAGTTCAATACTCTAGTTATTCCTTTCCAGTGACTTCGTCCTGGATTACTCGTGTATCGGCTTAGTACGTTTACCGAATGTGCTAGGTCCGGTCTTGTACAATTTGTTAGGTACATCAGACTACCAATTACACGTGCATATTCCAGTTGTGATATGCTTTCGCCTGTATTTTTGAACAGGTGAAGACTGGGATCGACGGGACTTTTTGCTGTCCCATTGGAATAATTCTTGAATCTTTCAAGTATTTTCTCAGCATAATGAGTTTGAGACAAAGTAATTCCCTCAGATGTCCTGCAGACTTTGATTCCTAGTATGACATCTGCAACTCCCAAGTCTTTCATGTCAAACTTGCCACTAAGCATGCTCTTAGTTTGTTTGATAATGTCGTTATTGCTTCCAATAATGAGCATGTCGTCTACGTATAGACAGGCCAGAATGTATCCGTTTGGAGTATCTTTGATGTAGATACATTTATCACACTCATTTATTTTGAAACCATTTGACATCATAACATTGTCAAATTTTGCATGCCATTGCTTTGGAGCTTGTTTCAGGCCGTACAGTGATTTTACAAGCCTGCACACTTTATTTTCCTGTCCAGGAACTACGTAACCCTCAGGTTGTTTCATGTATATTTCTTCTTCTAAGTCCCCATTTAGAAATGCAGTTTTAACATCCATTTGATGTATTTCCAGGTTACGTAGAGCTGCAATAGCTATCAACATTCTTATAGATGTTATTCTTGTAACTGGGGAATATGTATCGAAGAAATCTAGGCCCTCTTTTTGCCTAAATCCTTGTACCACAAGTCTAGCCTTATGCTTCTCTATTGAACCATCTGGTTTCAATTTTTGTTTGAAAATCCATTTGCATCCTAGAGCTTTACATCCAGAAGGTAAATCGACTAACTCCCATGTATGATTTTGCATAATGGAGTCTATTTCACTTTTGATTGCTTCCTTCCACATAGGAGCATCAGGCATAGACATGGCTTCCTTGAACGTTCTGGGCTCATTCTCTAACAGAAAGGCCGTCACAAAGTCAGGACCAAATGATTTTGATGTTCTTGCCCGTTTACTTCGTCTAGGCTCATCGGTATCTTGTTCTGGTTCATCAACTGAAGTGCTTGCAGGCCCTTATTCACGTGTACGTTTAGGGTACGTAGTATCCTTGCACGGAAACACGTGTTCAAAGAATGAAGCATTTCTCGATTCCATTATTGTATTTACATGAATATCCGGTATATCCGATTTGTATACCAAGAACCGATATGCACTACTGTTGTGTGCATAGCCTATGAATATGCAATCAATCGTCTTAGGTCCGATGGTGACCTGTTTCGGGTTAGGTACTGCCACTTTTGCTAGACACCCCCACACTTTGAGGTATTTATACGAAGGTAAGTTACCTTTCCACAATTCATATGGTGTCTTGCCGGTTTTCTTGTGAGGTATTTTGTTGAGAATGTAGTTGGCAGTCAACAACGCTTCCCCCCACATGTTTTGGGGTAGGCCAGAATTCAACAACAAGGCATTCATCATCTCTTTTAGAGTTCGATTTTTGCGCTCAGCAGTACCGTTTGATTCGGGTGAGTAGGGAGCAGTTGTCTGATGAACTATTCCATGTTCCGAGCAGAACATGTTAAATGGTGCATCATATTATCCTCCTCTATCACTTCTAACGATTTTAATCGTTTTGCCAAGTTGATTCTCAACCTCAAGTTTATATTCTTTGAATTTATCCAAAGCCTCATTTTTGCTATGTAACAAATATACATAACAAAATTTTGTGCAATCGTCTATGAAAGTCATAAAGTACTTTTTGCCACCTCTAGTCTGCACATATTTTAAGTCACACAGATCCGTGTGAATTAGACCTAGAGTTTCTGTGTTTCTTTCTACAGAACGCGATGGAGTTTTAGTGAGTTTGGCCTCCGTGCAAACTTCACATTTTTCTGAGTTATCTACCTTAAACTTTGGTAGCAGATTCATGTTAACTAATCTACGCATAGAATTTACATTAACATGGCCTAGTCTTTCATGCCAAACAGTAGAAGACTCAACAACATAGGCAATAGGAGTTATTTCATTAATTTTGGGAACAGCAGGAACAATAGTTTTAGAGATGACTGTCATTACATTAAACTTGAACAGTCCATCCTTTACATATCCTTTACCCAAATATACTCCATTCTTGGACAGTACAAAATTATCAGAAACAAGTACAACTTTGAACCCATTCTTACTTAGCAAAGAACCTGATATCAAGTTCTTTCTAATGTCTGGGACATGCAGCACATTTGTGAGTGTTAGCTCTTTGCCTGAAGTCATTTTCAGCACTATCTTCCCTGTTCCTTCAATTTTGGAGGTGGAAGAGTTTCCCATGAACAGTTGTTCATCTTTGTTGCACTTCTGGTAGGAGGTGAACATTTCCTTGTCCGAGCAGATATGCTTGGTGGCCCCTGTATCGTACCACCATTCACGAGGATTGCTCCCCACAAGATTTACCTCTGAAACAACAGCACAGAGGTCCAGGTCAGAGAGACCAGTGGACAAGTTCTCAGCTATGTGTACATGGGATTTTTCATTTCCTTTTACATGTCCAGATTTTGAATAATTACTGTCCTTACTACGGCACTCAGAAATTTTGTGCCCCAACTTACCACACTTGTGGCATTTCCCAGCAAACCTCTTTACAAGAGGTTTTTTGTTGGAGGCCTGTGGCAGAAACTTCCTCTTCTTGCCCTTCTGTTCATGCTCCACCACATTAGCCTTTTCTATGGACTGATTTCCATAGGACCTCTCAGCCTTGCGATTCTCTTCTTCAATCCGCAACCTGATAATTAGATCTTCAAGAGACATCTCCTTTCGTTTGTGTTTGAGATAGTTCTTGAAGTCTTTCCACCCAGGTGGAAGTTTTTCTATGAACGCTGCAACCTGGAAAGGTTCGCACAGCGTCATATTCTCTGCAGCAATGTCGTGCATTATAACCTGCAGTTCTTGGACTTGACTCACCACTGTTTTGGAGTCAATCATCTTATAGTCCAGAAATTTTCCGACAACAAATTTCTTGGACCCGGCGTCTTCAGTTTTGTACTTCTTTTCCAGGGACCCCCACAGGAGTTTGGATGTCTTGAAGATGCAGTAGATGTTGTACAGAGAGTCTACCAGGCCATTCAGGATGTAGTTCCTGCACAGGTAGTCGCCCTGTGTCCACGCGTCAACTGCTGCAACAGAGTGTGCTTCCATTGGCGCCAGCATCGGGGCAGATTCATTGAGGAATCTGTCCAGCTTCAATGTGGTCAGGTAGAACTGCATCTTCCCCTGCCACTTTTTGAACCCAGTTCCATTGAACTTCTCCGGTTTTTCTCCCACGCTTATGTGCGTGGGCAGAACGACCGAATGTGCCGCAACCGATTGTGCAGTCATATTCTGGGTCACCGGAGTTTGGGTACTGATAAGCCCAGCAGCAACTTCAGTTTGTGTGTTTTCCATGTTTTGATTTTGTTCTCTTCTCTTCTCTGAAATTGGTTGAAACAGAAACTATTAGTTATTTTTCCGAACAGAACCTGTAAACAAACTTCACAAAAAATTGTTAGAATCTGTGAGGAGAAATTCTGCTTTAAGATTGTTAGGACCTGAATAAGAAATTCCAACAAAGTTGTGAAGAAATCAAATACAGAAAGGAAAACAGTAAACAATGAAGTTGTACAGAGTCGAGTTTTTTAAGAATCTCTGTCCTTAAAGCAGAATTTGCCCCGTAGTGTGACGGTTACCGGCAAATCGCTTCCCAGGATACAACTGTACCTTCTCTGAAGATGCAGCACCCTTGCTTCAGAGACAACGAACTGCTGTCTGTGTGTACTCTCAGTTGACAGACACTGACTCAGAGCAGAGGAAGAAGATGACTCAGAGCAGAGGAAGAAGAGAGTAAAAAATGTCAAAATTCTATCTCATCTCTGAAGATTTCAGTCTGGTTTTATAAACTAGGACTGAGACTGTTCAGCAGCCATTACTCTGTAACAGCAGAGTAATGGGGACTCTTCAGTTGAGTAACTGGTGAGCCATTACTCTGCTGTTACAGAGTAATGGCCCCAGTTAAGGCTGTCTGGGCAAAAAGTAAAATAAAAATTTAAGCCAGACCAAGCCGAAGCCGGGGCCGGGGCCGGGCCCGGCCGGGCGCGCGCGCGCGCGTGTGTGTTTGTCATTTTGGCTAAGTCCTCTCTCCACTACACGTTAGTGGTAACCCCCGGGCCACGCCCTCTAGTCCAGTTTTCTAGTATATATACTAGTATAAATCTTTTCCAATTTCCGATATGGGACTATCCATTTGTTAAGTTGGTACCTTTCAAGTACCCAACTTTGGATCAACATTTCTCATTCATACGGAATTCGTTTTTGGCAAGTGAGTATACTACGGAATAGTACTCGACGAGAGGATTGCAATCCACTCAATTTCCGGTGCCGCCGGTGGCCGGAGCTTGCCGGAATCCGGCCCGGAAAACTGCAAAAATTAATTCCAACAAATACATGGATAAGAGTAGTAGGATACTTGAGCGACTTTTGTTTGAGACAACTCCCAGTATCACCCAGCTCCTAATGTGCCTACACCAAATAGCAAGCTATACTACAAGACTAACAGTCTTTACCTACGTTCTTTTTTTTCACATTCACCGGCGTTTTTAAACGCCGTAGTAGATACTGAGAATAAGGAGTATAAATTGAGAAAAATGAGAACCTATACAAACAATATTAGATACTGCATAGGTGTACATAACACAAATGTTTTCAGTCTTTTTGCTCCATGCCCTATATTACTAACCTTATAGAATAGGGTTGTGTATCTCAGGATAATCAAACAGGAGCTAATAACATGAACATGACAGATAAAAAGACCAAGACAATTGAAGAAAGAACCCACTATTTGCTCATCATACTAAAGATTGATTGAATCATATCGTAACTAAACTGAATCAAATCTAACAGGATACTTTTTCAGCATTTTATCTTATTTCATAACGAACTAAACTAAGCGAAATGTATACACAAAGAATCAAATCAAAATTAGAACCTGCAGAAAAAACAGAGAATAGAGTACCAACCTGATCAAACTGGTCAGATACTTAATCTTATATCCCCTGTTATAATTTCATGTTCAACATTAAGTAGTAGAGCTCTGATCTATTGTATCCTTTTATTTAAAGGAAACATCTTTTATTTTGAGGCATTGTGTTATTCCGGCTGCACAAAAAAAAAGAAATATTGCACTGGTAAATTAAGCTATCTCCCATTGCTGTATGCTTCATTTTAAAACTGAGTTTTGGCTAGCTTAATTTAATAGAATATGGTGTCTTGTAGCATACTTGGTAAACCGTTGGTTGCTTACAATATGGTGTATGATTTAATAAGGTTGTGTTATATGGTTTCATGTAGAATGTGAGTCATTAATTGTATGTATATTTTATATCGATATGCATTAATTTTTATTTTTATTTTTTTTGGCATAGGGCAGCCCTATCATTCCATCAAATGTTATATTTGAATATTATGTAATTTCTGAATTATGTTGAATGCTTGGACAATTAATGAAATGTATGTCACTTTATTATGCTTAATTAATTATTGTGTTTGGTTGTGAATTGTATTAATATGCCTCAAATTTGGGGAATTATTTGTGAATAATTGTACAGGTGATTAAAACGATATTTTTAATTCAATTGCATTGTATTATTAATTTTTTGGAAATTGAAATGTAAGTAGGGCTGGAAAAAAATTTCATAAAACCCTACCCCGGCGTTTTCAAAACGCCAGGGTATTGAATTCTGAAAAATGTAAAAATGAAACAAATGGAAAAATGAAATAACATACACCTGTGTTTATAAAATGCCGGTGTATCTAAGCCAGCATCTGGAAATTACGATAGAGTGGCATTTTATAAATGTCGGGGTAGCTATTAGATGAAAATAGCCTCATATGAAAATACCTCTACACCGGCGTTTCTCAAACGCCGGGGTAGAGTTAACCTATACCGGCGTTTGGTAAAAATGCCACGGTAGTCCCCAACTTTACAGCGACACACGCTTCCACGGCATTTGTACCGGTGTTTTCATAAACGCCGGTGCATACTACACCGACGTTTATAAACGTCGGGGAATAAAAAATACAACGCCGGGAAAGACGATTAGTGTTGTACTAGAGGTAAAAGTTTACCATTATTGGAACCATATATGGATCATTAAGGATCAAAACTACATAATCTGGTGGATAATCCAAAAGATATCTCTACTATTGTCACGTCCCGCTTCCCAAAATACGTGAATACGAGTCTGTGACGAAGGCCCATCGAATGATTTTAACATCATCCATAAGTTGTACCAGTCTTAACTCAACAACATGAAAAGAAATAATTACAACCACGTAGAAAACATAATCACATAAACAAAACAAAATCCAATAACCAAATCTGGAATACAAGAACTTTCCAAATAGCTTGAGAATATGCAATACAGTAACAATTCGACGAGTTCCTTTCAGTTACCCATCACTGTAACTGTATAACATAGCTCAAAAGAAAGAGGAAGAGAACCCGTTAGAGCAAGCTTCGGGCGACAAGTAGTAGGAAGCACTAAAATAGGAAATAAAGGACTATAAAGCAAGAACAGAAATTGGAACGATATCGGAGTTAATAAATGATAAACGGTAACAAAATCAGAAGTTGATAATCAATAATTCAGAATCAGGAATCAATGTTTAATAACCAATATTCAATATTAGTGTCAATGTCCAGTGTTCATTTATGTCTATAAGCCTTTTATCAATCCTAACTAATGCACATATTACTGCGTCCCATCCCGCAGGTTCGGTGCATACAAAACAGTGTACATTTTAGACTTAGTGGTAGATTTTATAGGACTGTGTACTCAGGCATCATTATATCATGTCCTGTAATCAGGTAATGGGTTCTGGAGGTGGCCCCATCATCCTTGACGTGGCACTTAGTTCCATTTAACTTGTAAACAGGAAAACCGATAAACACATTCATGAATCATGTAATCATTTAATGGGTTCTAGAGGTGGCCCCCGTAGGTTCTAGAGGTGGTCCCCGTCAATCCCTGATGTGGCACTTAGTTCTACGTGGCACTTAGTTCCATTTAACTTTAAAACAGGAAAACCGGTAAACACGTTCATGAATCATGTAATCATTTAATTGGTTCTAAAAGTGGCCTTCGTCAATCCTTAACGTGGCACTTAGTTCCATTTAACTTTAAAACATGGGAAACACGGGTCTCCTTCTGAGTACACTTACCTATATTGTTCACTACTATGGTCAACCCTTAACCCCCGCTTGATTATTTATTATTATTATCAATTATTTATGAACATGCATGTGATCAATATGGATGATGGTATCAATACTCATGCAACAGGTACAATTGATAAGACCGGTAGCCCTAGTACAATTTTAAGATGATATCAAGACTATACGATACATGAAATATACATGGTCCAATTCATTAAATATGGAAAACACGGTTTATATGCAAAACATAATAATATATGGACTAAGTGTACTACGATTTCTATGTGCAAGATTTTAAGTTTCTGTTTCAGGAACCAGGTCGAAACCTCAGCACGAAGTCAAGCAAATAACAAGGCAGTATGCGTGAATGTTCCATAGTATAATAAATTTACGGTTTGGGATTGAAGTCAACAATAATAGCATGATGAAAAGACTATGAATCAATAACATGGTATAATAAATAAACAATGGAGTTCAATTAGATATAATATTCAATTTGATTACTACTTGCCAGATTTCAAAGAGTGTTTTCTTGAACTAGAAACAATAAAAATAAGTTCAACAGGCACTTGCCTGTTAGGAGACGATTCGAATAAATAGAATAACGGGATTAGAATCCTGGACGACAAACCATGATCACACGTGCGAGCCACGTGCAAAATACCAACATCAAGAGCAACTCAAGACCAAACAGCAAACAACCCCACAACGGATCCACCTGAACAACAAACAGCGCTCTCGAATCCGCTACACCCAGAACACCAAACAGTGACTTCGACCATTGCTTCTTCTCCTTCCTCACTATGACAGAGAGAGAGAGAGCGCGCGGGAGAGAGCGACCACGGTGGCAGCTGCGGTCGGGAAGCGACGGCAGTGGTGACTACGGCGAGGGCCGCGGCAGCGGTGCTGCGGTCGGGAAGAGACGGCAGCGGCGAGGCAGCGCGTCAAACGACTCTGTTTTCATTTCCGAAAATAGGGGATACGACGACGGGGGCGCTGGCTTTTGACGGCGACGACGAGGATGGGGTTCTCCGGTGGTTGCGAGGGTGAGCGGAGAGACGAAGATGAAGGCAATGGATGAGGAGCGGTTCTGCGGCAATAGGTAATGGGTTCGGAAGCGGAGATGACGAAGATGGTGGGTTCGAAGGTGCGGCGATGGGTCGTGAAGGAGTAGCAATAGAGGGATTGAGAGTGCAGCGAGGGGAGTTTGCTGCGGGGCTTCAAGGTGGTCGAGGGTGGTGCTGGAGTGCAGGCGATGAGGGGGATGAGAAACACGGCAATGGCGGTAGAGGGTAGAGGACAATCGGGGAAGACGGGGGGTTCGGTCGAGGTGCAGGGGTACGGGGATGAGGATGGATGGGTCGACGGCGGTAGGGAGACGAAGACGAGGTGAAGGGAAATGGCAGAGGGCGGCAATGGGAGTCGAAGAGACAGGAGGCTAGGGAACGGGGAAGACGAACAGTTGGTAATAGGGGCGGCTACTATGGGGTAATAGGTTTCAAGAGTGAATAGGTTTAGGGTTAAGGTTAATCTGGGTTAGGGTTTAAATAGTGTAAGGTTTTGGGTTTTGGGTTATTGGATAGCGGGTTTGAGTAGGATCCAAAAGGAGATTGGCTCAAAATTCACTATAATCAGGTAAAAAGAATTATATGAGATGAAGCATTCAAATTCCCATGAAGAACAACAATTTAGAGCGGGTAGGAAAGATGCAATTGAAATAAATATTGACACAAAATTGAGTTGAAACAACAGAATGACTTTATTAGAATTGGAAACAAAATACAAAATCTTGGATTGATAAAAGAGTACAGAGAAGTGAAATACAGGAGAAAATACAAATACAGGAAATAGGGGTTACAACTATTTTAATGGGAGAGTTGGGGTTCGTAACAAACAAACTCTAACTTTGTAACTATATAAATACGTATAATACACGTCCAAACTATATCCAACAAAAATAAATATGCACCGTACGTGTAGCCCAAATCAAACATTCAAATATTAACTGTTTTTTTCTTATTCAATATATATTCATTTAATTTGATGACTTTACTTTTTGTAGACATGCATCGCACGTACATTATACTAGTATAATATATGTTAATGTGATAATTCATTCCGAAATCCTTAAAAAATCAAATTTTTATTGATTTAATTTGTTTCCCAAATCTTGTAGAAACTAATTCTGCAATTAGGAGCATAGTTATAATTGCCCATTTCCTTTTATCAAAGAAGTAAAACTTTGAAGGTTGTAGTACCTTTGAAGGTTATAATTGCCCTATATGTTAAGGACGCTAAGATTATCTGGAAGCTTGTAGTACCTTTGAAGGTTAAATTGTTTGTTTGGCTAGTAATGAACGACGCGATCCTTTCGAAGATCAATTTGCAAAAAAGAAGATTGCAGATCGATACTACATGCGGGGAATGTGAGAGAGAGGAAGAAGATACCAATCATTTGTTATTCGACTGCAATAAAGCTAAGTGTGTATGGGAGGCGATATGTGCTAGGTTTGGGTATATTCAGAGGCCTAGAGAGAGTGCAGACGTCTGGGGACGCTGTTGGGTAGGCTTAGCCAGTCAGAGAGACATAGTAGAATGGGGTACCATAGCCGCGGCAACGATGTGGGGTTTATGGTTAATTAGAAATGATTTATGTTTTAGAAATACCAAATGCTCTTTTACAGGTCTTATGCATAAAATTCTGCTGCTAACACATGATTGGACAGGTAACAGAGGGGCTACGAAAAGACTCCGTATGGAAGAGGAGGAGTAGGATTATGATGATGGAGTTCAGGTGGAGGGACAGATTCCCAGTCAGTTCGACTTCACCAGGATCTCACAGCCGCCTCAGGATCACTACTGCATCTCGTTCAGTCGAGCGATCCTACTGTATCTGTATTAGCTACTACTACTTCAGTTTGTGCTTTATGATTATGTCTGTTGTATCGAGTCTGTATCTTCTCTTTATGCTTTTGACTAGCCGAGAGCTAGATGTGGGTTTTGGATGTAGGGGTGTATTGTAAATTGTACTACTCTGTTTCATTAATTTCCCGTTAATGAAGCGATGACTGGGTCATCTTTTATCAAAAAAAAAAAAAAAGAAGTAAAACTTTGTGCTTAGTTGTTTAGATAAGAATATTTCTGGGCTGGTCATATAATTTTTACTAAAATATGTTAATTTCGTTATTGAATTTGGAATGAGAAACTTTATATTAATTTGATTTATGCTGATTGTAATTTTACATCAAGAATTTAATAATAGGGAAAAAGGGGTATGAGCAACTTGCTCATATAGTAAACAGTAATGCTTTAGCCACTACCAATTTCACTACCATTATCTTCACTACCTTAGGTGGCATACTCCTATTGGAGAGTTCTCCCACCTACTCTATCATTCCTTACCTATTGGAATGTGCCACATAAGGTAGTGAAGAGAAATGTAGTGAAATTGGTAGTGGCTCTAGCATTACTCTATAGTAAATAAGCAATTGATGATGTGGCATACATGTAATTGGAAAAGCCTTAAAAGGGTTAGTTGTCCAATGTATCACATGCATGCCACATAATCAATTGCTCATTTACTAAATGAGCAAGTTGCTCATATCCCTTTTACCCTTAATAATATTATGAAAGAAATACTAAAATTAGATTATTGGAAACCGAAACCTTAATCCATATGGCAAATTACTGGGTTTGGATTCCTAAGTGGATCCTTCATTTTTTTTAGCTGGTTTGGTTCTTCTACTAGATCTTGTAAGTTCAGACCCAAAAAAAAAAAAAGAATATATATGTAGTCCATGTCACTCTCTCAACAAGCTTTGAACACACTAAAATTTCTTGGGGATGAATAGTAAGTAAATCGACCAATAGCACTAGACTTGGCATAGGTAAACAATACATGTCACTATGAACAAAAGTTAGATTACACAAAGGGTCGTACAGAGAACCTAAAACACCAAAAAGGTGACTCCAAATTCAGTTCACTTTGACAGTTATTTCTTTGCACAAAATATGGCACTCATGAATAACTGCAGCCAGTAGAGCATGGTGTTCCACCTCTTCTGCTGTAGGAGCAGAAATGGTAGAAGGTGTTGGATATATGGGTATATTCTCAAAATATATAGAATATTATTGTGTGTAATATTGTATGGGGGTAACATGTGAGTTGCACGTGTTATATGTAAGTTATTGGACCGGGCTGAGTTGGCCAAGAGCCCCGTACCCAAAATTCAATCTTATCTCATATATACTGATCTTGTGGTAGTACCCGAGATTATTTCAATTTTGATAATTAGGGTATAATATCTGAAGCAGTAAGGATATTAAACCCTAATCCTAATTTATATTTTCTTATTGTCTCATAATTATCAACATTCTTTAGATATTATGTATTAATTTTATTTATGAGATTAATTAGAGATTAGTGGAATAAATCATTGCCGTAATCGTCGACAATGAGACCACTGTTCGTAAGGGTCATCGTTGTCGTCGGTGTCGCCGCACAAGACGCACGCCATTGCCACCGTCGATGATGTCATCACAGTCACCGCCGACACTCAGAGTCGTGGCCCACTCTCTCTCCTCCAAGTCGCAACTTCTCCTTCTCAGATCCATGTGGGTGGGAATGGTTTTTATTATTTGGATCCAACTCGAAAACTGAAACCATACCCAAACTGATATGTTTGATGATGTTGTTGTTGTTTGGTGTTGGGTTGCGATTTGGTGTTTGGTCTTCTTGGTGTTTGTCTGGTTTTGTGTGTGTGTGTGTGGATTTGTTTGTGTAACCCGACCCAAACTCAAATCAGATCCACATGGACCTGGACTGCCCAGACAGGGGCATTGCAGGACAGTTTTGACACTGAAGATGGAAGAACCGTTAAGTGGCTTCGAAATGGAACTAGTAGATCTTTGAGTCTTCTTCCAAACGAGGGGTCATATGCTCAAATCGGACCACTGTAGCTCGAAGAAAGTTTGTTATACTGCAGCTGCGAGCAGAAATCCAAGCAGATTGGACTGTATCCAAATCAAGTTACACCAATTCCAAACTAATTTAGTGAATAGTGGTTCGAAGAACTTTATGAGTTGTTTATCTACATGGTGACATGGAAAAGTGTAGTCAACTATCTTCTTTGACCAACATATGGATCCAAGATAAGTTGTTATGCTTATGTTTTATTTGTTAATCTATTGCTATGTGCTAAAAGTTCAAAACTTTATTGACTATTGCCAAATAAATTACAATTTGCATAATTATTTTAGCTAAGTGCTAAGATTAAATACTGATTTTGACAACTTAAATTATAGTTTTTTATGGAGGTGAAAACCACGACAAATCAACACCGCACGATTCTTGCACGAATCTTGGAGTCTTTATGATCAAGGTGGTCATATCCCGGCCTCTACAAGCCTACAATCTGAACATGGGCCAATTTTGGGCCCACGAGTTGGGACCAACAGCAGCCCAGTCAAGAGTAATTAACTGACCAATTAACGATGGTAATCTAATTCCGGGTGTTAGGGATTTTTTGACAGATTAAATCATTTAGTTAAAGGGATCCTCCAATTCAATTAAGGGGATCCCTAACTGCTCCTACTCAAGCCTCTAAATAAGACCCCTCCTCCTCTTTTACCATGTAATCAATTTTTTGCTCACTAAACCCAATTTAACATCTCTGGTTACTGACTTGATCGTCGAAGGTGTAAAACCCCGCAAAATTGAGTTATGTCAATTTTGCCCACGGATGTTACGCTGTAACCCTTGTTCCCGATTGTACGGGTTATTATTTTTGTATTTCTATTGATGTATTTTCTTCCCTGATTTATTGTATTTGGGCCTTTGTCATGTTATGGGCTCACTAATTCCAATTATTTATCATTTTTGGCCCAACTACATTCAAGCCCAACCCATATCTTACTGGATATTGGATCCAAGACTCAATCTACCCAAACCCAATTCCCCTAACTAAAACCCAGACTCATTCTCCCTTCAATCCCACGATTCTCCGACTCCCCCATGATCTTCTCTCATTTTATTATATTAAAAACAACCCCACCTCCCCCACAAATCAGAACTACCTAACAAGTCTCTCTCTCTCTCTCTCTCTTCTGTTCCCTCTCCCTCTCCTGTTTCTCAAAAACCCAAACAAACCCACACAGTTCTCCCGCTCACTTCTTCTTCTTCTCGTCTTCACCCAAAACAACCCAAAGCTTTACCTACCCCCGTAGCCCACTCCGCCGACACTTCACCCCGCATCGCCATCCCCGCACTCATCCTCCTCACCGACCTCGTCCCCATTACTCCGCCAACCTCATTTCCAATCCCCATTGCCGAAAAACCTCGTCACACCCATTGAAGCGCCATCGAAACCCATCACTCTACCACTTTCGAACCACCGATCACCTCCTCCACATCGCCGTGAGCCTCTCACTCCCTACCGCTCTCTTCATCGTCATCCAAGCTCCGTCGGAGTCCCCAGACCACTTCGCTCCGTCGTCCCCTGTTTTTCAAGTGAAACAGGGACAGCCGCCTCCACCGTTAGGACCCCCCGCTCGCACCGCCCTGGTGTTGCGTCGCTTCCCGACCAACGCCGCACGTCGCCGTCGCGAGCCCCAGAGCAGTCGTCGCGCGCCGCTCCCTCTCATCGATCGAAGGAAGGAGAAGAAGAGCGATTGGCCGCTCTTGCTGTTTGCTGTTCGGCGCACACCAGATCCCACCGCTGTCCCGTGTTCGAATCGGATCCGCTGCGTGGAAGCATTCTGATTGGCTGCCACTGCTGTCCCGTGTTCTTGCCGCACCAGATCCCGCCGCTGTTCGCTGTTCTGTCTGGATCCAGTGTGGGGCGCTTCCACTGTTTGCTACTTATTGCTCGGATTTTGTCGCTCGGTTTTTGCTCGCACTCTTGGGATTGCTCTCCGGGATTCTGATCCCGTTATTCTTATTAATTATTTGAATCATCTATAAGGAAAAAGGAAGTTCACTTGGACTATTTTATTTATTCTAGTTCAAGATTAATTGACCTCTTATGCAAGTAGTTCCAATTTATTTATCGTTAACTCTGCCTTGTGTCCCTTCTGTTTGGAGTATCGAGGGTTTACACGAGCTAATCCGACGTACTCTTGACTTCTTTTATTATCCATTGACTCAAACCCAAGCCTAGACATACATTTGACATGAATAAAATAAATAAATTTGTACATGAGGAAAACACGCCGTGATTAAATACATGTTATTTATATGAGATCTTGTGACTTGAACTTGACAAAATTCACTTGACTTGTTACTGGAAAAATTCACTTGACTTGTTACTGGAAAAATTCACTTGACTTGTTTACTGGGAAATTCACATGACTTGCTGTAAATTAGTCTTACCACATGTATGATACAATGACTCGATAACTACCCACTTGATGAATATAAACGTGATAGTCTTTATACAATTCTTGTTGCATGTACTGTTTAGTACAGAGGTTTCGACCCTGTTAATTGGAGAATTAGCACACATGATATAAAAGAGAGTTTTAGCCTACTGAGTCTAATTTCCAACCCAAGTGACAGATCCTAATTCGGAGTCACGAACAGTGAGATATAATATTTTTAGTCCCCGCTAGTCTACATCTTCAGACTGCAGAAATTACTATAACCTCGACATATTTGATGGTGTAATACTATGTAAAAGTGTTAGAATGCTATGAAATTTTCCAGGAACCTTATAGACATGCTTAGGGTTCACCTCAAATTTCTGTAGATTTTTATAATATATTTATACCATGTTTTCACCTCTTAGAAGTTGACACCTAGCTGCTGCCAGAACAGCTAATCTGCAGAGAATAGAGTTTTTAGCCTAGATACAGTTAAAACTAGCAGAAAGTTCCTGAATATAACTTGTAGCCCTGTCTGTCTAGATGTCCACAGCATCCTGGAAGTTCGAATTTGAAGTTGTAGTCTAGGAGTTATACCTGCTTTAGTGTGACTGTGTCAGCTATTTCAGATTTATTGCCTCTTGCTTATTATTGTGTAATATATCATGTTGCTACATTATCACCATTCACTTGACATTCTTATAACTACCCGTATGTACATACATGACTTAGTAATAAAATACTAAACAAGCCGGGTTTCTAAGGGTTGACCTAGTAGTGGACAGTCTCATAAAATGTACTCGATAGGGCCCTCTTGTTACATGGACTTGTTACATGGAAGGTGGAGAATACTTGTGGAGACGTGAACTTGTTATCTTGTTATCGTGATATACCCGAGTACACGCTCTGTTGACCCCACCACGAAGTCTAAAATGAGCACTGCTGTGCGTGCATCGAACCTGTGGTATGGGACGCAGTAGTACATGCACTAGATAGGAGAAACAACTTGATAATAGACATACTTGACATGTATATATACTTAATTAAGACCATTGCTATTAGTACCATTATTGTCTTTGCAAACTTGATCTTGATTCATATTCCTTCATGTAACCTGTTCCTTTACTCTCTGTTTTCACTACTTGATGTCCGTACTTGCTCTAAGGACATCTATTTTTCTTCTTTAGTTAACCCAGCCACAGGTGAACCTGAGGATCTACCAGAAGGAGTTGGAGAGCAGTACTTTTAGATCGGAGCAACTGCATGATAATAAATTGTTTCTTTTCATGTCCTTCTTCATTCATTGTAATTCGTTTGTTTATTTAGACTTGTATCCTGGGCTTTTGACCCTTAACTGCTACTTATTTCTCAGTATTATTATCATGTTGGATTATTAATTTCTTGAATTCAATTATTGTTCTGTGATGTTATTATTTGCGTGGTTGTGATATAATTTTCTGAGCATTGTTGAGTTGAGACCGATACAGCTTATGAATGATATTAAAATCGTTCGCTGGGCCTACGTCACGGGCTCGTATTCCCGTATTTTGGGAAGCGGGGCGTGACATACCCACATATATTTTGTACTGTTACGAGTAATAACTGTAACGTATTTTAATATAAATATCCTAGGTATTTCTGCATTTCAATTATTTATTCATTTTCCGTCTTCTCAAAATTTATTTTTATCCTATTCTAAGCCAACTTAAACATTTATTTTAATCTATGTGTTTTTACGTGCATTGCATGTGCTTTCAATACACGTGTCGATTATGTATATTCTACAGTTACGTGTAATATTATAAATTTTTATACATGTTCAATTATTTATTTTATAGCTTATTCAAATTCGTTTCATAAATTGAAATTCATTTTTCTCTTATTTTGACTCAAATATATTTTATACGTGTGGTGCACGTGTTTTCTATGCACACGTTGATTATATTGTTGCATACATATATAGAATTAATAAAATATATTTTACATATTTTTTATTTCGATGGTTATAGAAATTTCGTTTTCTCAAATTTATTTTATATATGAATATTTATTAGCACATGCTTTACACGCGTTTCTTTTTTTATGCACGTGCAAATTGTGCTATCTTATTACAAAGTTGTGCACTAAAAATTTCATTACGCGAATTATACTAAAATTTTGTTAAGAAAGAAATAATATAATTATTTATTAAAGGAGATGGTTTAAAATAAAATAAAATAATAAAATAAGAGTAGAATGAAAAGTGTACACGTGCACACTTTCAAAAAATGGCTACATATAGAAGTAAGTGGGGTGAGTGTGTGAGTGGATGTGTGAATGGGCATATGAATAGGTTAGTAGAGAGTTAATTACTTAAACCACTACCTAAATACTCATATAAATACCCCTCACTATTAGCCATATATGAATACAAAAATGAATCAAACAAAAGAGAGACTCAAGAGAGGGGACTTGCTATTTTTTTTGGCTTTCGGGATTGGCATAGAGGCTTGCGGGATTTTTTGTCTTTGGAGCTTTTGCTAGGTGTTCAATTTGCTAGGGAATTCTTCAAATAGGTGGATGTTTCTCCAACTTTCTAATATAATTTTATCAGTAGAATTCTAGATTATAGAATATATATGTGTGAATTGTTAGATGCATGATAAATTATGGAGATTGAGTATTTATGTTTAGATTATGTGTTGTTGATTAAAGGTGTGAAATTATGATATGATTAATTTGAGGACATTTTTGTAAGTTTTTGTTTTAAGTTTTAGTTGCCCTTCAAAAAATCATAACTATTTAACTAGATGGAATCTAAAGCTAAAAAAGTTTATATGAGCACCCCGTATATGTCAAGAACATCTCCCTAAAATTTCATAATATTTGGATGTCGCTTACTATTTGAATAAAATCCGAACTTAGGACTGGTTGGCAGTTGCCTAGTTGTTGAAAATTTATATACATTTTGGATTTTAGATGAAGTATTTTGAGGAAGGTCAAAACAAAAAAGTTGAAGTTGACTCGTTAACCTTACTTTAGAGTCTAAAAAATCAATTTTTCATGAAGAATGGAATTTATAATGAATTTTACAAGATTGAACAAGTGGCAGTACTGAGTTTGTATAACATTTAGACCATACTGTAGATTTCGAAGAATTCAGGGTTATAGACATAATATTTTAGAGAAACTTATAACTACAAAATTATAGTAAACTTGTATACCTTTGATTCGAGCTAAAGAACACAAAGTTTCATGAAGCATAGAATTTCCTGTAATTTACAAGTAGAATGAGCTACAATTTTCGGATTGTGAACCTACTATTTTGCAAATAAATTTAAACGAAGTAATTGAGGATGAATTTAGATGATATTAACTACAAAGTTTTATTAGACTCATTTATGTTACTATGAAACTAAGAAATCTATTTTTTGAGTAGTATTGAAATTTATATGATTTTTACAATACCATTGGGTTGGTGTCTCAAGTTGAGCATTCAAATAGTAGATTCTATATATGTTGTTACCATAAAAAGAAGTTGATAGAGAAATAGGCTTAGAGTAGTGGTTAGTGCATGTGGCCTAGGATCTTTAAGATTTTAGATTTGATTCTTGGTGAACTCGAATTTGGTTGTTTTAATGTTTTTGAGTATATTGGAAATATAATATTTTTGGGGAAATATTTTTATGGTAATTTGTACAAACATTTTTTGGGTTAATTGCCCCACTTAGATAACGGATTGAACACATATTTAGTGATTAGATTCAAAGGATTTAAATAGAGATTATTTTAAAGGATATTAGTATATTGGAGAATTAAGATTTGATGGCAATTGGTACAAATGTATTGGATTAAATTTCAGGTTTGAATAAATGATTTTAGTACAGATTTTGGGGATTTGAATTGAAATATTAGAACAGAGAGATGATGTTCATTGAATTGAGGCTTTTGAAATCCTACTGTAACAGTTTGGAAAGACTTATCTAGTTATTTGATAATGACTAATTGGATGGAATGAATAAGAGATGAATTGAATTTTAATTGATTATAAAAGAGGTTATGGATGACCTAGGAATTTTATGAACTTTGGAATGTGTGGATTCTAGAGGCTGAGCGATACCTAAAGTACCGGCAAGTTATGATAAATGAAATTTGAGAAGTAGCCAGTGTGGATTAACTTTCTCTTTAAGAAGTAGCCATTGTGGGCTAACATTCTCAGTGTTTTGGTTTAAGTCCGGTCGGTAAGCTAGCTCTAAGTCCTAATAACTACAATTTAAACTTAAGGACAAACACTAGGTGGAGTTATGACTCAAAACAATGACGAACATGTCCGGTAAAGAGCTTGATAGGGGTATGTCTGTCTATCACGAAAAGGTCGGTAAAGAACTTGCGGTTCCTAGAAATATTCGGGACGGACAAGATACACCTGGTAAATCCACAGATGGTGGGCTAGGGGTAGGCTTGTTTCGTAATTACGGGTGATCGACTCGTTGGGCTCGAGACCTAAGATACGCCCGGTAAATCTACATCTGTGGGCTAGGGGTAGGCCGGCGAGGACGAAGAAATAGCCAGTAAAGAGATGTGGCTCCTAGGAATGTTCACGACTGAGGATACGCCCGGTAAATCTACATGTGTGGATTAGGGGTAGACCGGTAAAGTTCACGGTCCTAGGAGTGCGTTTTGCACGTGATTACGTGTTGGAATACAGTCATCAAGTTAGGTTGCATAGCGTGAGATTGAACCCTATAATGAGGAATACGTTAATGGATTGCCTTTGGACCTATGTAGTGTCGTTTGCATAGAATCCGAACAAGTATGCATTAGTGTTGCATCGTAGTATGAGTGTCTGCATTAGGCATTAAGTTCATATCATATACTGACATATTTAGGATAGTCACTTCTCACATTTTATTTTGTATTCAAGTTTGTGTTTGCTAAAGTAGAAGAATCGTTATATTATAGCATTGCGTCAATATGCAACTGATATGCCCATAGTTTCCTAGTTGCATGGTTGGATTTGGCATGGACTTGAAGTCACTGTGATGAGTTGACATATGATTGAAGAACTTCCATTATCATTTGTTGTGTTGTACTTATTCATTTCGGTTGTGTTATTGTAAAGAATAATGTTGTAACAAAAAAAATTTTAATTCCTTATAAATTTGTGCGAATTTGAAGTAAAGGATCATGTATTTGCTACAAATTACTTGTGTTCGAAATTCAGGACGTTACAAAGGGTCTGTCATCGGGATCACCCTCGGTGTTTCAGACTACCCTTGCAGGTTTCTAGCGGGATGTTAGTCTACACATCCACCACAACATCCACAATACTATCCTCTCATCTATGCCAGATCGACGGCTAGATCTGATCTTTCCACTTTAATCCAAGAACTCATCATCTGTTGCTCTCACACCGAAAAAAGAAACATCATTTTTTACTATAAGTTTGTATCTCCAATTAAATTGTTGTTAGAATTCAATAGTGTTAATAATTCGTTTAATTGACTAATGTTTAACAATTTGATGAATGTAGAAACTTCAAAGTTACTTACAAATTGTGTGTATTGGAGACAACGGATTTGCCTCAGGGTTGAATAAGTCTACACTACGCAGACTTCTCCATCAAATTTGGAAAACACTTCTAAAGTGAAGGGTCGGTATGATCTGCTTTAATCCATTGTAGTGTTTTCATATGATGAATGAGCTATCCCAAATTAGACTGAATGATCTATACCGTTCCGTGCTTTTGATCACATGATTGAGAGTTTTAGATCATAATTAGTCTTGGTTTAAAAACTAGCATGTTTAGAGTCGTTACGTGTGCCTTATCATACTACATATATATATAGATATAATGGCTAACCCTCCGTTTGCAGTTATTGTTAGATCATATATATGTTTCTCTAATACAAATTGAAGTATATGTTTTGTAACGAATGTCGGTAACTTAGGTGGAAGCATCTCGTAATGGATTATGTCTTTTCGTTAATTATGTTTTGTTCTTTCTTGTTCATTGTACCGTGTGTGCAAAGTTGACTATAGAATGTTGGTCATTATCTAGCATTTTGAAGATGATAAAGAATGAATAAAGGAAATAATTCTTCGCTCAAACGTGTTTAAGCATTGGACATCATTGAAACCATAGAAGTAGAACATTAGAGAAAGCAAAAGGTTTTGTGAAATGTTAGTAGAGTAATTTTGTATTAACTCCTACTAGTAATTTACATGTGCGCTGCTCATCTTTAAATATATATATATATATATATATGTATATATATATATATATATATATATATATAAAGTAAAAACTCTGACGTAGTGAGGACTCAAACCTGAGACGTCCTTCGTGTTAGTTATGTACGTGCGATACACGTAAATTGATTTTGCTGATTGAAAATTTAATTTGTATGTACGTGCATTTTACGGATTTCTTGGATTTGTATTGGGGAGTTACTTTGTACACACGATGCACATGTTGGTAGATTTACAAACAACAACTTCAACTCTCCTATTATAGTAGTTATAGATTATTATTTTATATTGTACATATATAGTCAATGACATGTATAAGTTGAGTTCAACAAATGAAGCAATTGATAATGTTAGTTCTAACTTGCGTAGTCCTTGAACATGGCATAATAAGCTTTGACATATGAACTATATATATTAAATTGTTCGCTCTTGTTAAAACTCATAACTTTGCTAAATGACCCTTCATTAAAATATGACAAATGTGATGTTTGTGCTCGGATTATGATCACTATAAAATCATTTAGTATAGTCTCTAGATGTACACAACTTCTTGAGTCGATACATTCTAATATTTGTCATCTCAATAGCTTTATGACTAGATAAGACAATGGTTGGTAAAAAGTATTTAATCACTTTTGTATATGATTATTGAAGGTTCGTTATATATATGAAGGATGAAGCACTTGTTATTTTAATGAATAAAAAAAATCTAGTTAATGCTAAGATCAAAAGGATTCATAATTGATAGAGATGGTGAATATGTTTTAATAATTTTAGAGAACTTTGCATTTGACATAATCTCTAATGCACTTTATTTACCACAGTCAAAACGGTTGATAAAATCAAACACTTAGTGAAATATTGAATTCTATGTTATTGACTGTTGTTTGACTTTGTGTAAGTATGGATGATGTTGTTTGTTAATCATATTCCTAATATGTTACTACACTCTAAATTGAATATACCCTGTAGATTATGGCATAAAAATATAAATAATTTTGTTAAAAGTGTAAATATGTGTTGTGATACATTTATTACATAATCCTAGAAGGCCTAAAGTATGACCTAGAACAAATGTTTGTATGTACTTAGACCATGCAAAATGTAGTTATAACTCCTGCATCCGATTGTACAAAAAAATTTCTACATATTTTTGTATTTTGATTAATTGTAAATTCTTTTTCTTTCTCTTAATTCATTTTTTTATATTTAAACCAAAGTCAAGCCCAAGCCCACATTTTAAACTCAAATCCTAGCTCATTCTATAATCTTATTATTTGATTCTTTTGGGAAGCCCATGACTCAATTCTTAGCCAACTCAAGCTCAACCAAAACCCAAATATAAAATCCCAACTCTTCAGCCAACTCATAATTCTCCATCTCCAAAATCGACATACACTAACCCCACTAAAACTCCTTTTTATCGCATCCATTATAAACCCTTCACCACTGCCTTTATATCATTTAATTACCCCACTAAAACTCCTATAAGTTGCCTCCATTAAACCTATTAATAATCAACCCATTATTCTTATGATCTAATCCACAATTACCCTCTTAATCTCTTTTCTTCTTCTCTTCTCCAACCCAACCCCTGCTCCTTCTCCACTAGCCCGCTATCACCCTCACCCGAGCTCTTCACCTTCCTTCACTGCCTTGCCCCGAATCCTCCATCGAAACCCGATAGTACCCCCCACTGCCATCATCACCCTCCTCGAACACCCGCAGGTCCTCTCCCTATCTCCTTTGAAGTCACCTAACTCTTTGTTGGAATTAATTTTTGCAGTTTTCCGGGCTGAATTCCTGCAGGCTCCGGCCACCGGCGGTGCCGGAAAATGAGTGGATTGCGATCCTCTCGACGAGTACTATTCCGTAGTGTACTCACTTGCCAAAAACGAATTCCGTATGAATGAGAAATGTTGGTCCAAAGTTGGGTACTTGAAATGTACTAACTTGGCAACTTGGAGAAAATGGATAGTCCCATATCAGAAATTGGGAAAGATTTTTTCTAGTATATATACTAGAAAACTGGACTAAAGGGTGTGGCCCAGGGGTTACCACTAACGTGTAGTGGAGAGAGGACTTAGCCAAAATGACAAACACACGCGCGCGCGCGCCCGGCTCCGGCCCGACCCGACTCCGGCTTGGTCTGGTCTGGCTTAAATTTTTTTTCCCAGACAAAAAATTTTCCCCTACTGAACTGATATGGCTTTTCAGATTCAGTAACTGGTACCATTACTACTCTGTAACAACAGAGTAATGGCTCACCAGTTATGAATCTGAAGAGTCTCCATTACTCTGCTGTTACAGAGTAATGGGCCTTTGAAGAGTCTATAGTCTCCATTTTTCTTTTATAAAAGACTACTGAATCTTTTACATCACAGACTATAGACTACTGAATCTTTTACACAGTTAGAGTTTTATTCTTCTTCTTCTTCTTCTCCTCTGTGTCAACTGAGAGTACATCACAGACAACAGTTCGCTGAATCTCTGAAGCAAGGGTGCTGCTCTTCAGAGAAGGTACAGTTGTATCCTGGGAAGCAATTCGCCAACCACCGTCACACTACGGGGTGAATTCTGCTTTAAGGAGAGAGATTCTTAATCTCGACTCTGTGCAAAGTTTTTCGTTTACTGTTTTATTTCCTGTATTTTAGTTCTTCGCAATTGCTATTAGGATTTTTTCATATTTATAAAATCAGGTTCTAACACTCTTCTCCTGCCTCCAACCACCACTGCCACCACGCCACACCCGAGCTCCATTGCTGCCACCACCATCGACCTCCTCGAGCCACCAACACCTCACCACGAAACACCTGACAACCAATCCCAAACACTTTCATGCTACATACACCACTGCTCCCCTCCACCTTCACTGCACTTCAACCAGAACAACCAAGACCTGAGTACTTCTTACTTGCTGTTATCATCACTCGTACTCGTTGTTGTCGTCGTTCTTGCTCGTTGTTGTCATTGCGTGTTGCCATTATTGTCTGCTGCCATGCGCCGCAGCCGTCGTCGCTTCTTCCCTTTCTTCCCCGTGTAATCATCTTCAAAGACAAGCATTCCTTGAACTCTTGCAAGTAGTTCTTATTCTCGTTGATATATCGTATTATCGTCTCTTGCTCATAGTCTTTCTTGACTGATTTGAATTCTTAACAGTATATCATCGATTTTGTTTTTGCCCTATCTCTTGTCTGACCTTGTACTGAGAGTTTGACCCAGTTCCTTATACCCAAATTTAGAACTTTATACATATTGTAACCCTCTGAGTCTAGAATCCAAAACATCTGACATTTTCGCAATCCTACTTGTAGATTGGGAGATAATCAGCTTTTGGTACTGTAATGTCTAAAATTCAAGAATATTGTTTGAGATTGTATCGTTCTGATTAATTATTTGAAATAATAGGTTGCTAGAGTACTTAAAATATAAGATTAACTAAAATGTTACTGGACATTGTTAAGAGTTCATTCATAATTTGCATAAGATTTATTAATGACCTTTCATTAGAATTATATGTACGAGAACTTGACACTGAGTTGCTGCATGAACACTAGACCCGTAAAGAATTGACTGATAGTCCTTGTTATTGACCCTAGATTGTATCGTATAAACATGCGTTGGATCTGGCAGGGTCTACTTTCTAGAAACATCCTGATGGAATCAGATTTGCTTTCCCGTAGGAGCAAAAAAAGTGAGTTTTTGTACAGTAGTGTATTGTTGTCCAGAATTACACTTTGATGTTTTTTAAATATAAACATGTTATCATTCGTATTTGATGAATTGAATTAATATAGTGGATAGATCGAACGACTTTATATCATGTATTGCATAGTTTATGAAACAATTATTTTCACTGATTATACCGACTGCATGTTCTTGATCAATCACAGTAAAAGAATAACAAGTTGGGGTAATAAGGGTATGACTTAGTAGTGGACAATATAGGTGAGTGTACTCGGACGGAGACCCGAGTTTTCTGCACTACTGTTAATGATTACTGATGACGGATTACTGACTACAGTATCCCGATTACTATTACTGATTACTGTATACCGACAGATATTTACTATTTATTTATTACTGTTCCCGAGTACATTGTAACACCCCGAATTCCAAAATACAACTGAATTCGAAGTTCCACAGGATCTTTACACTTCTTTCGTACAATTTTACAAGGAAATAAAAATATTTCTTACAATAGAGTTAAATTATACATTTACATTATTACAGCGGAAGCAATTTTTACAGTAATTACATAAAACAACAATTGAATCAATCCTTGAGCAGCATGTATACTTCAATTTGTCAAGCATCTTTACCCTGCATGTAAAACTGTGGGCGCGTCAGTCCATTCACTGACGAAATATTATACACGACCATCCTCTCTATGCTGGAAATAGTATAACGATTCTCAATACTTAGCAAACCACAAGCTTGTTCACAAACAAATCTAAAGGGACTATCCTATTGATGTCGTGTTGTGCTGTGCACTTAGTACTTAATGCAGTTGTTATGTTATATGACACTAATGCGCACTTGTTTGGATTCTATGCATCCCATACTACATAGGTCCGAGGGCAAGCCCTTAATCGTACTTCATCTTATAGGGTTCATTCCATCGTCATGACTTAATCTACTACTGTAACTACGGTAAGTATCCTAGATATTTTATGATCTGGAGGGAATCCCAACGCACTGACACATGACTCATCATGCAAGCATCTTGTGGTAATTCAGCTCCTACCATAGACATGACACCACCCGTAGTCATCAAATACCCCACGAGCATCGCCACTGGGACGGTATTCTGGAGCGGTATCCACGCCCTATCATGATGCATCATGGGACATCCTGTGAATACTCTCATGCCGCCAATCCAATGGCCCTCTTACTCAGTTTTTTTCTCTTACTTTCGTCACATCTTCACTATGTATCTAGTCTTTAGTTGTTAGAATTATGAACAAAATTAATTCTCTAAAGTTAGCCTTTCCAGTATACCGGTCTTAACCATTTATTCAACATGACCCAAATCTTGGTCTTTTCATTTCAAACGTCATTTCAATTCATTTTTTTTCAATGCCGGTATGAGGCTTAGCTACACTCTAGTTCTCAATTCCAATTCACAATCACACAAAAATTGAGCCTTTCAAACTCATAAGTTCTCTTTTCATGATTAACAATAGTTTTTCCTTTGCATGTTCATAGCATTCATAATCGTAAAAACCTTTCATAATTCATCAGGATATTTCACTTTCCTATACAATTTCACGCAAAAAGACAAATAAAGTTTACTTTTCTAATTTGTCACATTCGATCTCCATTCTTTCCATTATCAAATCTCTTTTTCAAACTCTTTCAAACAGTATATTTATTTTTATCACGAGGCAATTTAAAATCTGCAAAGTCAAAATAGCCTGGACAGTCGAATCTTGAAACACAGTCGGTTGACTGTTCAGCAATGATTTAAAAGACTCAAGAAAATGGTCGGGATAGTCGACTGCTAAACTTGACCAGTCGGCTGTTCTGTAAAGTTTTAAAAAAACTCGAAAAGGATCAGGGCAGTCGATTGACCACTCGGCTGTTCTGCGATGTTTTAAGACTTTGGAAATAAAATGGATGGGTCAGTCAACTGTTTAAACGTATACGGTCGACTGTTCTACGAGAATTACAACTCGAAGAACGAAATATTTAGGACAGTCGACTATCTACGCCTATTCGGCCGACTGATCAGCAACAAAAATCGAAAGTTGGAATCATTTCTTCTTTCTTTTTTTGATTAACACACAAAAAATTTGGTTTAGATTACAATATGTTCATTTCCCCGAAACTAACACACAGCTTTAGAATTCATTAAACAACAACCACAATATGCATAGTTTACTAACTAATCTTAATAATATAGAGTTTCTTACGATTAGTAATTTTCACACAAATGCAACTTCTAAAATTTGCACTTTTTCCATAACCACAATTCTTCTACATGGATAAACATTTATTCTAATTTAGCATGCTAGATCAATATCGAAATATCACAACATCAATCATATCATTCAATCAAGTTCACCCATTCATTTCATGCAATTTCACTTGCATTCCATTTTTACTTTAATCATAGTATTATCGACGAGCAATATTTTCACTTATTCATTCTTGCATGATTAGCACAAAACCTAGCATGATATCTAAATTAGAAGTCATGAGAAACACCCACCTATTTGAAGAAAACAAAGAATGAACTCCTATAAATCTCTTTGAACAAAGAGCGATCCTTCTCCTCCTAGATGTATTGCAATTGCCTTCTCCTCCTTGGTTCTAGATTGGAAACCGAGCTTCCCTTCTTCTTGTCGATTTGGCCGCCCTCCAAAATGCACACACACACTAGCACACACTCAAACTCTCAATCTTTTACTCTCTAGTATAAGTCTCTCTTATAATGAAAAATAGGTGCAATAGTAACTTAGGAAAAAGGGGGTTATTTATACAAGGTTTTTGGTGGATTGAATGGCTAGGATTAGATCAACTAGGTAGAGATTAAGAGCTAGGATTAGTTTGGAAGTTGCCATAACCACCCATGAATGGGTTAACCACCTCACCACTACTCCCAACTCTCCCCCACTCTTGATTCCATCCAGCCGAGGGTGTAAGGTGTGCAATGCACACCCCATTGCATGCACGTGCAAGTGTAATGCAAACTAGTATCCCCACAAAATTTTGTTCATGTACTTATAATTAACTGTTTATTAAATTAGTCTACCACACAAGTTGGGTTAATTAAAAGAGAATTTAAACTAAATGGGCTTACTATTGGACCAAAAGTCCATGGGCTCAAATGTTTAAGATAATTTATTAATACAGTGGGCTAAAAAAACAATTTTGGGCTTAGATTTCAATTAGGCTTTAAAAGAAAAATAATTTTTGGAAAATTAAGGGAGAACAAATACTATAAAAATATTTTATTCGAAAAATTATACAAATGAAATCATTCGTGCAAAACACGTAAAATCACAAAAATATCTCATAAATGAAATCTAGGGTGTTACATACATAATCGTGTAGAATTCAACACTAGAGTCTAAACGTTCATTTGATTGTTATGCACCCGAACTTGTGGTATAAGACACTTGATTGCGTGCATTAGATAGGTTAATGGACTTAAGATTGACACTAGGCACCGATACTTGCATTGCCGACTATTGATCTGGTTACCGACAACTGTTTACCAATCATTACATTATTGATTATCGATTATTGTTTATTGACCATTGATTACTGACTATTGATCTTGTTATCGACTATTGTTTATTGACCATTGCATATTAATTGACTATATCTCATAGTTGTGATTGGTTTGTCATACCATCATACTTGTATTGTTTATGATCGTATCATCCCGATATTTATATTGTTTTTTCCTTGCTTCCTTTTGTACCGTATTTTATTGCTTGTTACTACTTATTTTCTGTAGCTTGCTCTAACGGACCCCCCCCCCCCCCCTCAACTCTAGATGTTGAGCTTGCAGGTAGCGAAGAGGAACCAACAAGAGGACTTGGCGATCAAATCTTTTAAAGGATGGAGTCATACTTAGCCTGCATTAGTTTATCTCGTTTATGTTCTTTTATTCCCAGTTACTACTGTTATTTCGTACATTGCATTTCCGAGCGTCTAACCCGATGTTTATGCTTCCAAATGATGGTTATTGTATGAGGATCATTCATGCTATTTCGTGTTCATGTGATTGTTTTATTACATGCATGGATGTATTTTTTATATTGTTGAGTTAATTGTACAACTTATGAATGATGTATATTATTTGTTGGGCCTTGGTTGCATGCTCGTAATTCCGTATTTTGGGAAGAGGGGGTGTGACATTAGTTCTATGGACATATTTTGGATCTATGTAATTTGTGTTAATAGAATCTAAACTTGCAGAGTTTTTTGATGATGTGTTCATCAAAAATAAATGTATGAAATTATCTAGTCCTACAGATACAGTCAATGATTCACATTTGGAATCAAGAACAAGCTTTATTAACACTTAAACTTCAGCTGCTGATGAGCCAAGAAGACTCTTTAGTAGATAACAAAATGAATTTATTGTTATACAATAATACTTTAAATTAGTTGATTTGCCAAAATGGGCTAAACGATAGTAAGTAAGTGTGGTTTTGTAGAAGAAACTTTTAATTTTGATTGTTTAATAGCAACTTTAATGCATTTTTAGTAACTAAAGGATTAACTGAGATAAATGGGTTAGAATGGTTTGATGTCTGCTCACATATTTGTCATATTGTTACAAAAATGATCCTTCTTGCCCTTACATCTATTGAAAACTTTGGTATTCATTAAAAAACTTGCAAACAGTCTTGTACTGAAAATATTTGTAATGACCTAAAAGTTTTGTACTAAAGGGTGAACAAGATTTGCAAACTGGTAAAATCATTGTATTTTTAAAAACAAGTATCATAGCTGATGCATAAATAATTTGAAAATTTTATTAAAGAGCCTAAATTTTGAATCAAGTAATTCAGATCAATGCATTTAGCATTATGGTGTATCAAATATAATGGCTATCATTTACTTGTTTATTGTTGAAATGCTTGTTGTTGTAAGTAATCTCTATATCATAAATGAAGTTAAAACTATACTATCCAAAGGATTCATCAGGAATTACCTAGGTTTTGTGGACACCATAATAGATATAAGTGTGAGTTTCGGTAGGCAATGAATAACTCTTAGTCAGACTCGTTAAATCATTCATGTGTTCCAAAAGTTGGGATATAGTGATTGAAAATATGTTTTGAAACACCTTATGATTATGAAAAAAAGTTGACACCTAATGATGGTGCAACTATGAGACAATTATATCATTCTAAACTTATTGAAAGGCTCAGGTATATAATGATTAGCACTAGGCCAGACATAACTTTTGAGGTAGGCATGATCTACAGGTTCGCTAGTAATCATGTTAATACACATTGGAATATCTTTAAAAGAGATACTTAGGAGGTACTCAAGAGTTTGTTTTTTGCTACTCTAGTCATCCTTCGGGATTGAAGGGATGATCTAATGTATTATGGTGCTCATAATTTAGTAAAAGTCGATTAACTAGTGAACATGTATTTACACTAGGTGAAGCAGACATATTACGGAGATCAAAAGGCCACCACAACCGAAACATTATACCCGGCGGTTTTTTTGACCTACCCCAGCATTTCTGAAAACACCGCTAGAAACGCCGGGGCAACTCGTGTCGGGTTAGAAACGAGTCCTACCCCAACGTTTTATGTGAAACGTCGGTATATGTCCTTCTTACCTCGACATTTGCAAAAACACTATGATAGGTGTAACGCCTCGAATTTCATACACAAAAATAATTTGTGACACACCCAGAATCTTTTACTTCAATTGAGTGCATAAATATAATATAATACAGGAAAATACAGAAATCTTACTACAAGTCCAAATCTCTTGGATTGATAGGATGACCAGTTCATGATGTCACACTTCTATGCTAAGACCTCAGGCACCTTTACCTGCAAAAAAAAATCGGTGGGTTTGTTAGCTTATGAGGCCAACGGTAAAAATCACAACAAAATACCAAATGACATTCAAAAATTATGAATTTTTTATGAGATGTTATAGATATATACATGATACACATATAAAATTTCAGCTTTAGATTTTGTCTGGTTCAAGATAAATGATTTTCGGAAGTAAGTCCAAAATTCAAAACATAAACTTTAAAACATTTCCAAGTTAATCTTACCATAATTTCCTACAATTAATTAACAATTAACATATAATCTAAGCATGAATATTCATCCAATACAACATATATAGCTTCTCTAACATGCATACATTCTACGATATAGTGGAAATTAGAGTAATAGTTGTTACCCATCTATAACTTCTGAATTCGATTGCTTCTAAGCTCCACTAAGCATTCTAACACCAAAATCGATAAACTTAACCTTATGATCACAACAGAACATACACTATTACTATTAGGGTTGTTCATAGTTCGGTTAAAACCGATTTCCGAACCGAACCAAATCGAACCGAACCGAAATTTGGCAATTCGGTCTGTTTTTTCAAATTTTTCGGGTCGGTAATTTTTTGGGTTCGATTTTGGTTGGTGTTTCGAAAAAAAAAAAAAAAAAAAAACTGAACTTTTATGTTCCACAAAACATTCTCAGCCCTAGATCTAAGATTGAAAAAGATCAATGGTTGAGAGCATCCACAGTCGTTTGCTATATTTCTCAAATTCTCATATTATGAGAATAATATGAGAATCGACATCTGCAGTCGTTTGCTATTTTGTTAAAAAATAGCAAATGGGCTACAGTCGATTCTCATATATGAGAAGTGGGCTAGCGAATTTGAGAATATAGAAGATGATACATGATGTATCATCTCAGTATTTTTAGTATTTTTTATTACAATCGGACGAGACAACTTGTCTCGTCCCGTATATATATATATATATATATATATATATATATATATAGGGAAAGCTTCGGTTGAGCACTACTCTAGTGCTCACCGCGTGAACACTAGGCCTTCGGGCGTTCATATCGAAAATCCGAACCGTTCACATTGATCTACACATCTAAATTAGTCTAAATATGTAAAATCAAATCATTTGAAATTCATTTGCCCATTCATTGAACTGTTACAAAATTGTATGGCTGAAAATCATTGTTTTTATAGTCACATGATGGATGGGCAAATGAATTTCAAATGATTTGATTTTACATATTTAGACTAATTTAGATGTGTAGATCAATGTGAACGGTTCGGATTTTCGATATGAACGCCCGAATGCCTAGTGTTCACGCGGTGAGCACTAGAGTAGTGCTCAACCGAAGCTTTCCCTATATATATATATATATATATATATATATATATATATATATATATATATATATATATATTTAAAAAATAGGGTCGGACGATACATGTTGTATCGTCCTTCCCAAAAAAAAAAAATTTTTTCAAAAAAACAATAGGACGAGACATCATGTCCCGTCCGTGTTGTTTTTTGATTTTTTTGATTTTTTTTTAATGATCCAACGGACCAGATTCGTCGAAAAAAAAAAACAAAGAATTTCAAAAAACAGCACGAATGGGACATCATGTCCCGTCCAGGTTATAGGGACCATTTAAAAGTAGGTTTAGTTGGTTTAATTTAGGTTTAGTAGGTGTTTAGATAGGTTTAGGTTATATTATAATATTTAATTTATTTAATTAATATGTTTTAATAGTTAATCGGTAATTAATTAAATCTTAAAAAAAAATTTAAACGACGAAACAAGTTGTCTCGTCCTACTCAAAATATAGCAAACAATCACTACAAACCTTTCGATCTGAAAATTTTGCCGTACTAGGCTACTTTTTGATAGTATTTGCGTTTTTGGGCCAAGTCCCAAACTATTAGCGTTGGTGGGCTAGCCTCTGTCACGTCAGCAACGGCCGCTATTGGGAATAGCGGCCTCTTCATAGATAGGAATTTTGTATCCCCACACTTGGCTGTGTACGAAGGGGATGAAGGCTGAAGGGTTATTGAAGTGGTCGCTAGTGCCACTAGCGACCTCTTCTAACCGAGGTCGCTAGTGGCATTCGCGACCTCAGGTGGGTCCCCCCGAAGGCTTCTAACTTACGAATACCCACTGTTTCCCTATTTACTTTTATTAGAACTCTCTTCCCCAAATAACTGGCGATTTCCAAAACCCTAACTCCCTTACTTCTTACTCAAAACCCTAACTCCCTTACTTCTTACTCAAAACCCTAACTCCTTCATTTCTCACCCAAAACCCTAACTTTCTTAGTTCTCACCCAAATCCCCATTATTCCAAGTTATAATTTTCTCCACCCGACCGCTCTCCTCACACTTCGTCTTCATCCAAATTAGCTCTCCCCACGACGGTTTTTTGTAATCCCCAATTCATATTCAACCCCCAAAGACTATTCGAGGTATCCCTAGTATAGTATTTTGATGTTTTATTGTTGGTGTTGGTTACATTTTTTTTGTGTTCACTTTTTGTGTTCACCTTGACCATGCTATTATGAATATAACACGCGCACACACTCACACACGCACAAACACACAGACACACACACACGCGCACACACACGCCAAGACCCATATTTATATGAAATGGGTAAATGCCTTGCTTCATATTTGTTTAGTTTGGTCTTAAATATTTTTGTACACGATTGTATATTGAATCCAAATTTGTGTACTAATGTATAGGTATGGACTATAAAATTCCAATTTGGTTGTATTATGGGGGGGAAATAGTTGAAGACCGAACTGTAGGATTTTGCTATAAAGGAGTACAACCGGTGATAGTTTGGGCCAATCGGGATATAAAAATGGAAGAATTGGTGGACAAGGTATACGAAGTTACTAAATGGGATAAGAGTGAATGGAGTGTTCATATTAAAGCTAGGTATGCAGCTGGTAGAGGCAAAGGAGGCCCTATTTTTATGTCAGTACCTATAGTTGATGATGACTCATTAGTTGCAATGATAGCTAGGTCGCTTGATCCATATACTAGTTGGTCGGCAATGGAATTGTATATAGAGCAAGCCAAGATTCACACACGTAGTGCAGATGTTGGTCATGTTTCAACTCCAATAGCCGAAGTACAGACCTCTCAATTTAATCTTAGTGATCCGGTACATTTGACTGTCAGTTTGTCTCCTCCACATGGTGAAATGTTGATAACTCAAAGTACATATAGTCGTGCAGAAGATGAAATCCCAATTCCTTCCAATTTTATACGCAATCTCGTTGAAAATGAGAATATTGTTGAAACCTTCGAGCATGCTTTGGTTAACAATGACCTCATAGAAGATGAAGAACATGAAGAAGAGGTCGAAGATGTAGTGGACGGTGAAGATGAAGAAGAAGAAGAAGTGGACCTCCATGATGCAAATCCTCACGTTAATGTAGCTAACGTAGTTAATGATTTGCAACCAAATGTGGAACACGCAGTGCCCATGACCCAATTGGTTTCATCGACTGTTCATGATATTGGACCGGTTGAATTGGGTAATATTGCTAGAGTGTACCACTTTGGGGAAGAGTCATCCACATCATCTGACCAACGTGACTTGTATATTGGCCAGAAATTCAAAAGCAAAGATGACGTGATAAATGCAGTGAAAATTTTCAACATCAAGGAACATCGAGAGTATGTTACGGTCAGCTCAAACAAAACCGTATTTGATGTTAAATGTAAAATGGCACCAAGGGTTAGAACAATATCGGAACAAAGAACATACCCCGATGTGGTGCATCCAGGCTGTCCTTGGAGATTTCGTGCAATGGTTCCAACTAGACAGACTCACTTTGTTGTGACGAAATTAGGAGGTTCTCACACCTGCATTAATCCAACATTGACACAGGATCACAGGAAAGTTGACTCCAAATTAGTTTCAAACTTAATTTTGCATGTTGTGAAGGCACAAATAAGTATAACTCCAAAGACGATCATTGAGATGGTGTTGAAAGACGTCAATTATAAGATTTCTTACAACAAGGCATGGCGGGGGAAACAAAGAGCGATTGAGAGGCTCTATGGTGGGTTCGCCGAAGCATATACGAAGTTGCCTCTTCTACTGTCAGCACTGCAAGCTTCAAATCCGGGTACATATGTACAATGGGATAAAGTTCCGTCCGGACCAGGTGAGGAGACATTTAAGAGAGTTTTCTGGAGTTTTGCAGCTTCAATAGAAGGATTCAAGTCATGCCGACCGGTAATAAGTATTGATGGTACACATTTGTACGGTAAGTATAAGGGATGTTTACTGATAGCGGTGGCCCCAGATGCTAGTGATCGACTATTTCCATTCGCCTTCGCCATAGTCGATGCAGAAAGTATCGAAAGTTGGACTTGGTTCATGAGCTGTATTCGATACTACGTCACGGACCGTCAAGGGCTATGCGTAATCTCCGATCGTCATGCCGGTATTCTCTCGTGCATGGAGTTGCAAAACGGAGCTTGGAATGAGCCACATGCTTATCACCGTTACTGCATGCGTCATTTTGCTACGAATTTTTTCTCAAAATTTGGTAACAAAGAGTTGAGGAACAAGGTGAAGGTTGTTTCGTGTCAAAAACAACCCAAAAAGCTCCAAAAAGGAATGGCGGAGATTGAGTCGGTGAAGGTCGAGGCGTGCAATTGGCTAAAGGAGAAACCAATAGAGAAATGGGCATTAGCCGCAGATGGAGGTCGTAGGTACGGCATCATGACCACAAATAGTAGTGAATGTTTTAATTCTGTGTTGAAGGGGGTACGGAGCTTGCCCGTTACAGCTATTGTTGAGATGATATTCTATCGTCTTAACAGTTACTTCACTGAACGTCGTCAGGCCGCACAGAAAATGATAATTGATGGGAAAGAGTGGTCTCCACATGTTGAAGCTCTGCTTGATAAACGCCGAGAGAGAGCTAACTCACACGAAGCTATAATGTTTCATCATAGCCCCGATGTATTTCAAGTTAAAACAGGTATTAGATTTGGTGATACCAAGATAAGTACGCAGCTTGGAGTGATCCGTCGTATGGTGGAATACCCGTTATAACAGTAGCACGCCTCTGCTCATTCCAATAGTTCACATGAACTTGATGGTGTGAAGCCCAATCATGGTTGGGAACACGACCAACCCCTTTCACTTTGTGCAGGAGAGTGTCGTATGACCGCGGTGGGGGGATGTCTTGTTGTAGTCTAAATTGACGAAGCACGCGGTCGGGGAAGTACATCTCCACAATACTGAAATTGATAAGCGGTGATCTAGTCAACCAAAGATTGCTATGTTCGGTGCAGATGGGAGGCAACCTTTCCAATCGGTTGTTGGAGTATGGTTCCCAAACAACATACTCCTCTCTCAACATATCCAGCTCATCTCTATAGTACGTTACCACCCCACGTGGGTTATCTCTCCACGTATGCCCACCGGACCAATATACTGCGATGGGAGGCAGCATGTCGGCATTCGCTGCGTCCCTCATCCACCCACTTGATTGCCGGGTGATGCGAGGTCTGCCTAGGTGTAAATGTTCCCAACACCAGATCTGGAGCAGCAGCATTGGACCAGTCATCTCTTTCACCATCAATGCCCCGCTACAAAGACTTCTGTACAAGGATGCTAGCGCTGCACTACCCCAGCTGTATTGCCGAACTCTCGTCAAATCACCAATAAGCGGCAAATACATTATAGGTACCACGTCACCCGTGGAGTTGGGAAAGAGAACACCTCCGAATACTGTCATCAGGTAAGCCCTAGTGTAGCATTCAATATCATATTCACTGGAATCGTTGGTTAGGAAATTTTTAAATGTTCTCTTCAACCAACTTAGTCGCATTGAGACCCCATCAAATGTGCTGTCATCCGGCACCCGACCAAGGAAGTCCTCCACTAGTTGTTCCTTGTTGAAAGTCATTGTTCCCGTCACCGCGAATCCATCAACTGGTACTCCAGATATAACCGCGATATCCTGGAGTGTGATGGTCATCTCCCCAACGCCCAGATGAAACTTATGTGTTTCCGGCCTCCATCGCTCGAGTAAGGCTGTGAGTAGTTGTCTGTCGAGCTTGGTTTTTTCTATTAGACCTAAACCATAGAAGCCGGCCTGAACAAGGAGTTGGTGTGTCAGTGGATGCATAGGTAATGTCTCGTGCGTGCGGAAACTACACTCTCGGGATGTACCGTCCCACACCCGTTGGGACCTATGTGTCCGCTGCAACGTCAACAACATCGGGTCATGAGGGCCTGGTCCCACAGGTGCAGCACGAGAAGAACTAGCTTCACCGGTCGGTGCAGACGTAAACGGGACATCGCCTTGGCCACCCTGATGATAAAATAAACGATGTTTAGTGAACACTTCACATGTTGGCATATAGTATTTAAACATTACAAAATAATAGTTCATACCTTAGACCTAGCACTCCTTGATCCCGCTCCCATCGTCCTGACCATATTTGCTTAGATCACCTATCAAAGTATAAGCAAACAAGTAAGTTTGATAGGTACTCACTTAATACAAAATTTGTAAATTTGTTTATGATGGTTCTATATTTTTTTAATTCTTGATTACAGACTCAATTTTGTACTTTGTAATATCATATAGAGCACATATATCAATGTTGTTAAGTTGTACCAAGCTCTGAACCAAGTTCAATATTTTGACAAACAATATAGAATATAGCACAAGCTGAAGTAGTGCATTTATAAAGTATGCAATATGTTCTGTTCCACATCCTAATAGGCCACATTTTAGAATTGAGGGATTGATATTATCACCCAAAAAACAGAAGAATTGAGGGACTAAAATGATTTCATGCATGCTATTCATGTGTCCAACGTTCATAACCAAGTCGACAGAGAAATTTAATTTCATAAAGAAATTGATACCAGAACAAATGGTGACTACAACGCCTACACACACCAGAACAAATTTAATCTAAGGAAATAGATACATGACTAAGATAGGGGACCAACATATGTTCATTAACAAAGAAGTATCCTAGCAGTTATTCAAAACTCAACTCGACATGGTAAGCCTACAGAAAATTTCAATTTCCCTTGGCGAAGTTCTTAGTAAAATAAGAAGTAAATCGTCAAATAAGAGACATATATAATTTTAGTTATGCTGATAACTTCAGAATCGTAACTAGAACCAAAGGCAAGTCTATAGATCATGGTAGACACAATTCAGTTATATTCAATTATAGAACACATTTTAACAGTTGTTTTCATTCACAACAGCCAATGTGTTCTATGTGCTCTATATTCCTAAAAAGATATCCAATTCCTCAAAAATATCTCAATAAACAAACAACCTATTTGGGTCACATTATTAACAACAAGTGCAAAGAAATTGTAATCAAGACCAACAATCAACCAACACAATACTATACTAGGCATACCTCGTTAGGATTTGGAGTTTGGAGTTGATATGGAGATTTTCAAATTCTTTACGAATGGCGGAGATTTGGCGATTAGAAGATCTGTGAGGAGGGAGATCGGGTGGGGAAGAAAGATACTTGGATTAATTGAATTTGGGGAGAGAAACTAGGGTTTAGGGTTTAGGGTTTTGGGGAGTAGGGTTCGGCCGCTATTGGGGAAGAAGGGGAGAAGAAGAGATGTTCTAATAAAAGTAAATAGGGAAACAGTGGGTATTCGTAAGTTAGAAGCCTTCGGGGGACCCACCTGAAGTCGCGAATGCCACTAGCGACCTCAGTTAGAAGAGGTCGCTAGTGGCACTAGCGACCACTTCAATAACCCTTCAGCCTTCATCCCCTTCGTACACAGCCAAGTGTGGGGATACAAAATTTCTATCTATGAAGAGGCCGCTATTCCCAATAGCGGCCGTTGCTGACGTGACAGAGGCTAGCCCACCAACGCTGATAGTTTGGGACTTGGCCCAAAAACGCAAATACTATCAAAAAGTAGCCTAGTACGGCAAAATTTTCTTTCGATCTATTCCATTTCTATTCGTCCCATTTTGCCAAAAAATAAGAATTGTCACTGTGGACGCTCTGAGAACTCTCTCCCATTCTCAATAGTCAATAGTCTACTGCTCAATTTACTGTTTCTCATCTCAATTGAAGCCCTAGCCAGCCGACCCAAACCCATCCGCCTCTCGACGAATCTCCTCCACCTCCAAGCCGCTCCACAGCTCCAGATCTTGACGACCTCTCCACGGCGTCCTGCTGCCCCCTTTCGACCTCTCCCACACCGCCCCCTCGCGACGACGCGACTTACTTCTCCCGAGTTTCCCCCACGCTCGAATAGAGGGGGAAGTTTGCTAGGGTTTTAAGAGAAGAAGAAGAGAATAAGAGGAGGAGGAAATGGCGGAGTCGGAGGGGGAGGAGGAGAGATCAGGTGGTGGGAAGGAGCATCTGACGGTCGACGATGATCTGAGAGAGATGGCGAAGAAAGCCGCTTGGAGTGTGAGCTCTTGCAAGCCTGGGAATGGACTCGTATTCCTCCGAGACGACAACCTCGATACCTACTGGCAGTCTGACGGTGGACAGCCCCACCTCGTCAACATCCAGTTCCAGAAAAAAGTCAAGCTCCAAGTAATAATAATTCTTCTAATTCATCTTGCAGTTTGGATGAATGGATGTTCAAACTAGTTGTTAATTTTCGGTTGTTAATGTTTAGTTGGTGGTTCTGTATGTGGACTTCAAGCTTGATGAGAGCTACACTCCCAGCAAGATCTCTGTCAGAGCCGGCGACGGCTTCCACAACCTCAAGGTCCCACTGTTCTCTGTTTTTAATGTCAAACTCATTGTTGAGGCATTTTTTGTTTTACTCTATGCTGTGTCTTTGTTTCTTGCCAAATAGGAGATTAAAACTGTGGAGCTTGTCAAACCCTCTGGATGGGTCTACATATCCCTCTCAGGAACTGATTCCCGGTAATAACTCTTTTTTTTTTTTTTTTTTAATTTTAAAATATGAACATTCAAGTCAATGACGTATTGTGACAAATATATCACTTGCTAATTCTATGTATAAGTATTTGGGAACTCATGAATACAGTGTGGTATTTGACAAATATACACACATTTGCAGTCAGCATATTCATTAGGGCTGATACAAAACCGAATACCCGGGCCGTAACCGGAACCGACCTGATCTATATGGGTCCGGATCCTAAAATAAGACCCGATGCATTTCCGGGTCCGGGACTGCTCAAAATAGACCTGGCCCGGTCCCAGACCCAGACCCGTTAAAAAAACCCCAAAAAATGGAATTTGAATAATAGGGTTATAGGGATATACATGTAAATAGTAATTATTGAAGATAGATGTGTAAATATAATATTTATTCATGTACTTAAGTGTCGAAATTGTTGGAACCGTAGGGTATCGGGTGAAAAAATACTTAAGTGCAAATATTTTTTCTCTGCCAACGGCCCCGATGGGTAGGTATTTTTAACTCGGATCCGGACTCGATTCTCGCAAATCCGGGCCCGGGTCCAATTTTTGGACTCGTGAGGTACCGGATCCGGGTAGTGGAGGACCCTACCCAATAGGACCCGATACCAGCTCTAATATTCATTGTACCTATGAGTGCAAAGTTGGGACTGAATCTGGTTAAAGACGATGAAGATTTTTCACTTTCCCTTTTTGGCATCTTGTACATAAACTAAGAAGCATAGACATTGACATGGGAGTATGGGACCTTGCGACACGACACACTCACACAAGGAAAATTTTGTAAAACTTCTTTAGTAGGACGGTTGTTGTGTCCAACACTTGTGCGACACGACACGGTTACCCAGTAGAAGTATATGTGCTTCATAGTAGATAAATGACTCCATTTACATCTTACTCATCTTCCTGATCACTAGTGCCAAATTATATTGGAAGCTGCTCCTACTTGCATGACATTAGGTTAGCTTCAAGGGCTTTGTGCCCTGGAGTTAAGATAGGAACAATTTATTTTACCATCTTTCCATTTTAGTAGATTTTAGGGTTTTTCCTTGGTAAGATAAGGGAGGCTAAGTACCATTTATGCCAAGTAGTCTTGATCATCTGTAGTGTTCATATCTTGGTCAAAAATATTTCCCCACGTTATACCACCTTTGAGGATTGAGAGCAGTTTGATGAGCAATTGCAGGCCTATCCAATCTTCCCCACGTTATAGCTTTTATTCTTAGTTAATAACAGTTTAATTGTAAAGGCTTGCATAATGAGGACAAGGACTGGTACCGCTCAAGCGGTAATGTTTGTTTTTGCTAATACTGGAGATGCTCCAAATTGACAAATTTGGATATAGTTTGAGTCATTAGCTTTTCTAATAAATTTGTGTATGGTGGGTCCATATGATCTAGATGATTATGATATACTGTAGAAGTTCTATGCAGTGCTTTAAATTTTGTTTGTTATGGGCATTATATTACTTATTTCATTCTGTATTTATCATTTTCTTTGTCAATGTGGTATCACCACACACTTAATTAGCGTGTTTATAGCTCGACACATGATTATTGGTGCCATTTTCCAACTGGCACGTTTTCTGTACAGTGTAGAGGCTATTATGCAAGATCCTATAAAGTTAAACTTGCTTTAAATTAAAATTTTGAAATTTGACCTCTTTTATATTCTGAAACTCTGCAGTTCTCTTACTTATTGTGTTTTACAGTGAGACATTTATTCACACTTTCATGCTCCAACTTGCTGTTATTTCAAATCACCTCAATGGAAGGGACACTCATGTGCGCCAGATCAAAGTCTATGGTCCTCGCCCGTATGTCAAGTTTCTCATGCCATTCTCTTTTATATTTTTACATAATTTTTTACTAAGAGGCTTTAATTTTCACAGGAATCCAGTTCCTCTTCAACCATTTCATTTTACTTCAAACGAGTTCATCACTTACTCAACTCTAAGATAAAAAGTTAGGGAGGATTGGTCCATTTGATAAATTACTGAATGGAGGTACAAAGAAGAAATCGATGCTTAGCTCAAAGTTGCTGGCTAGCTGAAATCATAGCTAACCAGAAAGTTAAAATGTGTGTGCTTCTCATCTTCCCTGTAATTTGAGATTGTATTCTACTTACATGTTCATGCAAACTTCAGTTTTTCATCTTGAATGCAGATGCATTATAAACAATTTTGCAGCATACATCTTGATGTGTTGGTTTAATGGCCAATGTATCTCAAGAATATGTGATGGTGTATAGACTTGATTCTAATAGTACTCCTCTTTGATAAATGCATTTGATGCTGCTTTTTTCTGTGTGGGAGCAACTACATAATGAGTTTTTTGAGATGTGGGAAGTAGGGGTGGCGAACGGGTCGAGTGGGCCGGGCCGGGCCCAATCCGTAAGGGTTGGCATGTAGAATTATACGGGCCGGGCCGGATTGTTTTTTCGTTTGGGTGGCCCGCCCAACCCGTGAACCCTTTAGGGTTCAACCCGGGTTGGGCCGGGTCGACCCGCGGGTTGGCACGTTTAATATTTTTTTTTTTGGTAGCTTAAATTAAAATAATAATTATAATTATAATACTAAGTAATAATACTAATAAACAATAAAAATCGTAATAATAATAATAAGATTGAAAGAGTGAAATTGACAACAAATTTTGAAATATTATTCATATGAATTTAAGTTATACAATTTTAACAATTTATAACGAAATGAAGAATTCAATTCACAAATAAGTTTTATACAATAACATATTTCTTATATACAATTTTAATTGAGTACAAGTTTTCTAATTTGACATAACAAGCAAAGCTATTGTTGTTGTTGTTGTTCTTTGAGCGAGTTGCTCCCACTTGTGGAACTTGATAGTGCTTTCCCTTGCGTCCTATCTTCAGCCTTCAGCCAGTCTTCTGTGCAAACGAGCATCTCTAACGCCTCGGGCTTCAACCGATTCCTGTAATCAAATAGAACCCTGCCACTTATAGAAAATGCACTCTCAGAAGCAACTGTAGAGACAGGAGGAGTTAGCAAATCTTTAGCCATAATTGACAGAATACTAAAAGTGTGTTCATGTTCTTTCCACCATTGTAAAATATCTAGTGCAGAAAGAGTAGGCTCAGTATCCTGTTGGTTATACCAATTTAATTCATTTGGTTGATTAGTCCTAGGTTTTTTAGATTGAATTTGTTCAAGTAAACTAAATGTTCTATCACCAATTCAACTTTTACCCTTACCTTTAGAACTACCAGAAGAAGAACTAACTACAGAAGTTATACAGCTAGAAGCAAAATGTCTATCATAATAATTATACAAGTTATTTAACGTAGATTCAAACTGAACTAAAAAAGTAGCGCAATCAATTGTTAATTCTACATTGTCCTCTAAATATCCAAAAAACAATTGTATCAAACTCTTCGTACCTTCTAATTTGATACGGGGATCCATAACAGTAGCAACACAAATCAACATAGGAGGAGAAAAATAATACTTCAGAATTTTTTGAAATGCAGGTATTACAATATCACTAATATAGGGATCATTTAATATTTCGTTAAATATTTGCATCATGCTAACTAATTCAATAAAAATGCTACTAGAAGTAGATTCATATATTTTTGAAAATTTTAAAGTTGCGGTTTTAAAAGGTTCTAAAAAATTTCAACAAAGATTCGGCAAAAAAACCAATCAGGGGAGTCATTTCAAAATTGTGCATATTTTTTGCGATACAAAAATCATTTACAACTGCTTTATAATCGGTGACAACATTTAGTAAATCAAAAGTAGAATTCCATCGGTGTCTAACATCCTTTGGAAATTTTCTAAAAGGAACATTTCTAACCCTACACCAAGCTTTCCATTCTTGTAAAATGCTTGGACTTAATGCAATGAAATGTACACAATTTCTAATTTTAACTATATATGGATCAGCTATTCTTAATGCATCTTGAACACATAAATTTATAATATGACATGCACATCTAACATGAAAAATATTGTCAGATGGAGGGTTTAATACAGATTTTAAAGTAGTAATTGCTACATTGTTGTTAGATGCATTATCAAAACTAATAGCCATAATTTTATCGCGAATATGAAAAACATCACAAATTTCTATAATACGGTTTGCTATTTCAGCGCCACTATGGGGATACGGCAACGACGCAAGTGATATGATTCTTTTTTGAAGAATCCAATCATTGTCGATCCAATGACAGGTTATTCCCATCGTTGGAATATTGTTGACACCCGTCCAACAATTCGAAGTTAAACTAACCCTACAAGTTAAACTCCATAAAATTGCAATCAACGCGTCCTTCATTTCAACATACATTTTAAAACAATCCGATTTGCAAGTATTTTTCGGAATTCTTTTAAAATGAGGGTTTAAGGCCGTTTGATTAAAATTTTCCAAGTTCCTACTCTCGGGATAGGAAAATGGCAACTCTTCCTTAATGACTAATCAGGCCATTTCCCGACGAACAAGTTCGGGATCATAAGGGTGGCTATCTACTTGACCGGTCCTAGGGTTGATTTTTTGTTGGCCTTGTATTTGATCAAGAAGTTCTTTATGATTATGTTGTATGTGCCTACTAATTGTACCAGTGCCGTCACCCCTCTTGAATTTGTATGTTTTACTACATGTTTTACATACTTTCAAACCTATACCCGGAATATGTTCGTTCGGGATATAATCATAAAACTTATGCCAATCGCTAGTTTCTCCTCTACTTTTCCTACTACTACGGGGTTGTGTGGTTTCGGTTTGTTGTTGTTGTTCTTCTTCTAATTGTATGTCACCTACAACATCCATGTCGTGTGTTCCCCATTGTTCCATAGTAGGATCAATGTAATCTTGGGCGGGCTCACTAGTTGGGACAATTGGTGGCTTACGTGAAGAGGAGGAATCTTGTCCGCTATGACCGCTACCGCGTGATCTAGACATAATGTAGTAATGTGCTAAAGTAAAGTATGTAAAAAAAATATACAATGTAGGAGCGGTGAATTATACAAAAAAATCTAAAAAACAAGAGGGTTGAGATAGAGAAGTTCAAAAAAACGAACAATAATTTTAACTACAATGCAAAAAAAAAATTAACGAGAGAGATAGAGATATTTTGATACCGTTCACCGTTGAATACGCGTATGTAAAAAAAACCGTTAAAATAAGAATAGAATAGAAAAGATGGAGGAGCGCTTTGCTGATTCCGCAATTGAAGAGTTGAGAAGAGGTTGAAGTAGATTTGACGAGGGTTGAAGACGTTGAATTTTGATTCCGATTCGACCGAAATTTGATCGTGTATATACCTCCTTGTACACTTGTTTGATGAATACTACAATTGTTCAAAAATTCTTTACAAATGATGTATAATAGTAGAGAGAGTAAGAGAGTGAGGTGTGATTTTTTATGAGATTTTTGGGGATATTTATAGGCTAAATAAGTGGGAAAAAAATGCAACGGCTCAAAGAGCTGTTCACAACGGCTCTGTCTTGGGACAGAGCGCATTAGCAGCGGCACAGCGCAACGGAAATTTCGACCGTTCGACCCGCGGGTCAACGGGTCGAAACCGGGGGTCGACCCGCGGGTTGGCGGGTCCAATTCGCGAATTGGGCCGGGTTCGTGGGTCGGGTTTCGCGAATTCAATTCGCGTAAATTGCGACCCGGGTCGACCCGGTACTGTTTACCGGGTTCGACCCGAACCCGCGGAGCAAATTAACGGGCCGGGTCGCGGGTGGGTCGCCGGTTGACCCGGCCCAGTTGCCATCCCTAGTGGGAAGCTTAGATCTTGCCTGTCGATGAGATCTTGATATGAGGCTAGTATTTGAGGAGATTTGTGAATGTTGTGGTGGTTGTGCTGACTGGTGGCCGCCGGAAACCTCAAGAACAACCTAATACCCATGGAGTTATTACGGCGATAGATCCTCTGACGATCAAGTCAGTAACCAGAAGTGAAGAACTGGGTTTTGTGGGCAAAATGTGATTACTTCGTAATGGAGAAGGTAGTGTTGTATTTATATGCAAGAAGGGAGCAATTATTAGAAAGATTCCATAACTGATTTGGAAGATCCCTAAATCAGGGGATCTGACCAGTTATTAACTTTCTAATTTAGGGGGATTTGATTGTCAACCATTATTGATTAGTCAATCTCCCTCAGTTAGGCTGTGAATCAGGGCCCCCTTGTGGACTGGGCCAAGATAGTGGGCTTGCGGGCGGCCCATGTGCTGTAAGTGGATATGTAGCTGCTGTGAAATCACTGTTTCGCCTTCGATAATCTCGAGATTCGTTCGGGGATCAGACGGTTGTCAATCCTTGCGATTTTGACCCCCCATCTTAAACCCCCTCACTCTGGGAGGGTAGATGTAGTAGCATTCGAGGAGTAGATATAGTAGCATTCGAGGAGTAGATAGTCTGTAAGGAACGTCTGGGGTCGAGAAATTCCTCCTTTTGGGAGGGGGCTCAGATGACAAGCCAAAGGCCGAAGTGGGGGTTCAGCGATCCAAAGCAGTTTCAGCCTCGTGGGTCTAAAGCTGAGATGCAGGTTTGGCCAGCTGAAGCAGAATGAGTTCGACGATCTGAACATAGTCAGTTGACAATCGAAGGGACAAAGCTGTAGGAGGATCCGAGGCTCTTTTAGAAGGTAGTGTTGTACACCATTTTGTGCCGCTTCAGATGACAATCCGAGGGACGAGGCTGTAGGAGGATCCGAATCTTTCTCGCAGTTGGCGCTTTTCGCAATTTTGCACCGTCTCAGAGGACAGTCTGGGGAATGAGGCTGTAGGAGGATTCGAGCCTCTTTTAGAATTTGGCGTTGTACACCATTTTGTGCTGCCTCGGATGAAAATCCAAGGGACGAGGCTGTAGGAGGATCTGAGCCTTTTATTGAAATTGGTGCTTTGCGCCATTTTGCACCGCCTCATATGACAATCCGAGAGACGAGGCTGTAGTAGGATCTGAGCCTCTTTTAGAAGTTGGTGTTGTACACCATTTTGCGCCACATCAGATGACAATATGAAGGATGAGGCCCTAGGCTCCGAGCCTTTCTCGAAGTTGGCGCTTTCTGCCATTTTGCACTGCCTCAAATGACAGTTTGAGGGACGTGGCTGTAAAAGGATCCAAGCCTCTTTTAGAAGTTGGCGTTGTATACCATTTTGCGCCTCATCTGATGACAATCTGAGGGACGAGGCTATAGGAGAATCCGAGCCTTTCTCAAAATTGGCGTTTTAAGCCATTTTGCGCCGCCTCGGATGATAGTTTGAGGGAGGAGACTGTAGGAGGATCCGAGCCTTTCCTGAAGTTGGCATTTTGCTCCATTTTGCATCACTTCAGATGACAGTCCGATGGACGAGGCAGCAGGAGGATTCGAGCCTCTCTTGAAGTCGGAGTTTCGTACCATTTCGGAGGGCCATGGATGACAATCCGAGGGACAAAGCTATAGGAGGATCTGAGCCTCTTTTAGAAGTTGGTGTTTTGCGCTATTTTGTGCTGCCTCGGATGACAATCCGAAGGACGATGCTTTAGGAGGATTCGAGCCTCTTTTGAAGTTGGTGTTTCACTCCATTTTGAGGTGCCTCAAATGACAATTCGAGGAACGAGACTGTAGGAGGATCCGAGCCTCTTTAAGAAGTTGGCATTTTGTGCCATTTTACGCTGCCTCGGATGACAGTCCGAGGGACTAGGCTGTATGAAGATCTGAGCCTCTCTTGAAGTTGGCGTTTTGCACCATTTTGTGCCGCCTCGGACGACAGTCCGGGGGATGAGACTGTAGGAGGATTTGAGCCGCTTGAAGTTTGCGTTTTGCGCCATTTTGCATTGCCTCGGATGACAATTTTAGGATGAGGCAGGAAGATCCGAGTCCCTCTCAAAGTTGGCGTTTTGCGCCATTTTGCGCCGCATTATGTTGACAGTCCAAGGGACGAGACTGTAGGAGAATCCGAGCTTCTCTCCAAGTTGGCATTTGCATTTTGCGCCGCCTCGGATGACAGTCCGAGGGACGAGGGTGTAGGGGGATCTGAGCCTTTATTGAAGTTGGAGTTTCGAGGGTGTGGACTTTGCATTTTCTTTACATATTCCAGGTTTGATTCAGTTACGTGCGGGCCACGTGGAGCTGCACGTTGGTTTTGCGTATATTGAAGCATCCAACATATCGTGCAATATTAGCTGTCGTTTTGCCTACACGTGGAGCATTGTGATCAGTCTACGTGTAGTCCACGTGTCTGTTGAGTTATCGAGGATAATCAGGATTATAGTGTTGGTGGTAATAATAATGTGAATTCGAATTTTTATCGGGAGGGGAGGTGGGTGAGGGAGATGTGGGGGAGTTTACCGGCGAAGTTGGGGTGGACGGATGAGGAGAGGTTGAGGAAGCTGGAGAATTTGAGGTTGGTGTAGGAGACGTAGCCTCTTGATTATAAGGAAGGGAGGGCGCCAGGGGCAGGGATTGCTTTTGTGGTATTTAAGGATGTTTACACGACGAATAAGGATGTGAAGGATTTCATGACGGAGAGGAAGAGAAATAGGAAGAAGCCGATTAGGCTGTTTTTTCTGCGTATGGAGCTGCAGCTTGAGCGGAGCCAGTGGAAGGTGGAGCGGGCGCCATCTGCGTCGGATATCTATTGGAGTCATTTGGGATTGAGCAAGCTTTCTTCGAGGCTTCGTTGGGTGGCTGTAAACACACTTCTGCTACTCATGCTACTGTTTTGCAGTTCGTCGCTTGCCCTTTGATTAGTGCTATGAAGAGTGCAGCTAGGATCATCAATGCTGAAGCAGTGGATAGTGCACAATTATGGCTTGATTGGCTTGAGGGTTCGGGTTGGTTTGCTTCTATAGTTCTACAGTTCATGCCCAATGTGCTTCAATTCGTGAGCATGTATATAATTATCCCGTCGGTACTCTGTTACCTTTCCAAGTTCAAGCAATATCTCACTGTATCAGGCGAGCAAAGAGTTGCTATGCTTAAGATGCTTTGCTTCTTTCTAGTAAATCTCATACTTTTTTTAGCTTTGGTGGAGTCATCTTTCGAAAGTACAAATACTTGGTATGAAGAGATGTTATTTAGATGGTGAAGATTGTAAACAGATTGAGGAGTACATGAGTGCATCGTTCCTGTCAAGGTCATGTCTTTCTTCGCTTGCATTTCTCATAACAGGTACTTTTCTAGGGATTTCATTTGATCTATTGGCTCCGATACCTTGGATAAAGAAGACACTGAAGAAGTTTAAGAAGAATGACATGCTACAGTTGGTTCCAGAACAAAATGAGGATTTTTTGCCAGAGCTGAACCCTGAAGTGAATAGTAATAATCTCAGGGTGCCTCTCATGTCAGAGAGAGAAGATAGTTCAGATCTGAATGGTGTTGAAGAAATGGGTTTTCTGGGAAAAATGTTTAGATTACGTCGTAATGGAGAAGGTAGGGTTGTATTTATATGCAAGGTGGGATCAATTATCAGAAAGATTCCATAAATGATTTGGAAGATCCCTAAATCGGGGGATCTGATCCGTTATTACCTTTCTGATTTAGGGGGATTTGATTGTCAACCATTATTGATTCGTTAATCTCCCCCAGTTAGGCTACGAATCAACCCCTCTTGTGGACTGGGCCAAGATAGTGGGCTTGTTGGCGGCCCATGTGCGATAAGTGGATATGTAGCTGCTGTGAAATCACTGTTTCGCCTTTGGTAATCTCGAGATTCGTGCGGGGATCAGACGGTTGTTAATGCTTGTAATTTCAATCCCCCATCATAAGTCCCCCACTCTTGGAGGGTAGATCTAGTAGCGTTCATGGAGTAGATAGTCTGTAAGGAACGTTCAGGGTCGAAAAATCCCTTCTTTTGGGATGGAGCTCGATGACAATTCGAAGGCCGAAGTGGGGGTTCGGCGATCCGAAGCAGTATGAGCCTCGTGGATCAGAAGCTGAGATGCAGGTTCGACCTGTTGAAGCAGAATGAGTTCAACGATCCGAAGCCGAAACATAGTTGGCATTTCGCACCATTTCCGGATGCCTCAGATGACAATCAGGATTAAGCTGTAGAAGGATCTGAGGCTCTTTTATGAGTTGGTGTTGTACACCTTTTTGTGCCGCATCGGATGACAATCTGATGGACGAGGTTGTAGGAGGATCTGAATCTTTCTCGCAATTGATGCTTTCTGCTATTTTGTGCCCGCCTCGGAGGACTGTTCTAGGGATGAGGCTGTAGGAGGATCCGAGCCTCTTTTAGAAGTTGGCGTTGTACACCATTTTGCCCTACTTCTGGTGACAATCTGAGGGACGAGTCTGTAAGAGGATTCGAGCCTTTTATTGAAATTGGCAATTTGCGCCATTTTGCACCGTCGTAGATGACAATCTGACAGTCGAGGCCGTAGTAGGATCCGAGCATCTTTTAGAAGTTGGCGTTGTACACCATTTTGCATCACATCATATGACAATTTGAGGGATGAGGCTCTAGGAGGATCCGAGCCTTTCTTGAAGTTGGCGCTTTTCGTCATTTTGCGCCGCCTCGGGTGACAGTTCGAGGGACGAGGTTGTAGGAGGATCAGAGCCTCTTTTAGAAGTTGGCGTTGTACACCATTTTGCGCTCCATCGGATGACAATCCGAGGGACGAGGCTGTAGGAGAATCCGAGCCTTTCTCAAAGTTGGCATTTTGAGCCATTTTGCGCCCCCTCGGATCAGTCCGAGGGACGAGACTGTAGGAGGATCCGAGCCTCTCCTGAAGTTGGCGTTTTGCTCCATTTTGCGCCGCTTCAGATGACAGTCCGACGGACGAGGCTGTAGGAGGATCCGAGCCTCTCTTGAAGTCAGAGTTTTGCGCCATTTTGGGGTGCCACAAATGACAATCTGAGAGACAAAGTTGTAGGAGATTCTGAGCCTCTTTTAGAAGTTGGTGTTTTGCATCATTTTGCGTTGTCTTGGATGACAATCCGAAGAACGATGCTTTGGGAGGATCTGAGCCTCTTTTGAAGTAGGCATTTCGCTCCATTTTGGGGTGCCTCAGATGACAATTCGAGGGACGAGGCTAGGAGGATCTGAGCCTCTTTAAGAAGTTGGCATTTTGCGCCATTTTACGCTGCCTCGGATGACAGTCCGAGAGATGAGGCTGTATGAAGATTTGAGCCTCCCTTGAAGTTGGCATTTTGCACCATTTTGTGCCGCCTCAGTCCGAGGGATAAGACTGTACGAGGATCCGAGCCTCTTGAAGTTTGCATTTTGCACCATTTTGTACTGCCTCGGATGACAATTATAGGGATGAGGTTGTAGGAGGATCTGAGCCTCTCTCGAAGTTGGCGTTCTGCGCCATTTTGTGCCATTTTGCACTGCATTATATTGACAGTTATATGGACGAGGCTGTCGGAGGATCCAAGACTCCCTCCAAATTGGCATTTTGCACCATTTTGCGCTGCCTCATATGGCAGTTCGAGGGACGAGGGTGTAGGGGGATCCGAGCCTTTCTTGAAGTTGGAGTTTCGAGGGTGTGGACTTTGCATTTTCCTTACGTATTCCAGGTTTGGTTCAGTTACGTGCGGGCTACATGGGGCTCCACGTTGGTTTTGCGTATATTGAAGCGTCCAACATATCGTGCAATATTAGCCGTCGGTTTGCCTACACGTGGAGCGTTGTGATCAGTCCACGTGTCTGTTGAGTTATCGAGGATGATCGGGATGATAGTGTTGGTGCAGACAATGGTGTTAATAATAATGTGATTTTGAATTTTTATCGGGAGGGGAAGAGGAGAGTGAGGGAGATGTGGGGGAGTTTAGCGGCGAAGTTGGGTTGGACGGATGAGGAGAGGTTGAGGAAGCTGGAGAATTTGAGGGTTGGTGTTGGAGACGAAGCTTCTTGATTATACGGAAGGGTTCTTGATTATAAGGAAGGGAGGGTGCGAGGGGTGGGGATTGCGTTTGTGGTGTTTAAGGATGTTTACACAACGAATAAGGCTGTGAAGGATTTAATGCCAGAGAGGAAGAGGAAGAAGAAGCCGATTGGGTAGTTTTTTTCCGCTTATGGAGCTGCAGCTTGAGCAGAGCCGGTGGAGGGTGGAGTGCGCGCCGCCTGCATCGGATATCTATTGGAGTCGTTTGGGTTTGAGCAAGCTTTATTCGAGGCTTCGTCGGGTGGCTGCAAATACACTTCTTCTACTCATGCTATTATTTTGCAGTTCGCCGCATGCTTCGATTAGTGCTATGAAGAGTGCAGCTAGTATTTTCAATGCTGAAGCAGTGGATAGTGCACAATTATGGCTTGATTGGCTTGAGGGTTCGGGTTGGTTTGCTTCTGTAGTCCTACTGTTCATGCCCAACGTGCTTCTATTCGTGAGCATGTATGTAGTTATCCCGTCAGTACTCTCTTACCTTTCCAAGTTCAAGCGGTATCTCACTGTATTTGGCGAGCAAAGAACTGCTATGCTTAAGATGGTTTGCTTCTTTTTACTAAATCTCATACTTTTGCGAGCTTTGGTGGAGTCATCTTCCGAAAGTGCAATACTTGGTATGAAGAGATGTTATTTAGATGGTGAAGATTGTAAACAAATTGAGGAGTACATGAGTGCATCGTTCCTGTCAAGGTCATGCCTTTCTTCGGTTGCATTTCTCATAACAAGTACTTTTGTAGGGATATCATTTGATCTATTGGCTCTGATACCCTTGGATAATGAAGACACTGAAGAAGTTTAAGAAGAATGACATGCTACAGTTGGATCCAGAACAAAATGAGGATTTTTCGCCAGAGCTGAACCCTGAATGAGTAGTGATAATCTCAGGGTGCCTCTCATGTCACAGAGAGAAGATAGTTCAGATTTGAATAGATTTGAATGGTGTTGAAGGTCATAATCTTGCAATATGCCCAATAAACAGGAGCTTCATGCACCCAAGCAGACATTTGATTTTGCCCAGTATTATGCTTTTAATCTTACTATTTTTGCACTCACTATGATATATTCATTGTTTGCTCCACTGGTGGTTCCTGTTGGTGCCATTTACTTCGGTTATCGGTATGTAGTGGACAAGTATAACTTCTTGTTCGTGTACAGAGTTCGAGGATTTCCAACTGGCAATGACGGGAAGCTAATGGACCGGGTACTGTGCATTATGCACTTATGTGTGGTCATGTTCCATATCTCAGTGTTGCTGCTCTTTTCAGTGCAGGGTGACTCAACAAAGCTGCAGGCAATATTTACCCTTGGTATCTTGTTCTGTTATAAAGTGCTTCCTTCTAAGATTGATGTCATTCAGCCATCTATTTTGGAAGGAATGCAAACAGTCGATAGCCTTGTTGATGGACCAACTGATTATGAGGTTTTCTCACACCCTGAGTTTGATTGGGGTATGTATCAACGATGACAGAATGCCAAGTTTTATTCAGCTCTTCGCTGGATGTTTAGTATATAGATGTCAGCTCTTCGCCGGATGTTTAGTATATAGATGTCCTCCGTGATGCGAAGTACTTTCAGTTGAATAGACAAGGCATTCTTTTATACGTCAGTATGTTAATGTGTACAATATCATTTTCCACTTCATTTTCATTATGATATCGATTTACTATATTCAGAAGTTAGTTTATTAAACATGGAAGGTACGCGCTGTGATTTTGTGGGCCTTGATTGTGTTCTTTAGTTGTTTAACTCTCTAACTCTATTTGATTGTCTTTCTGCATTGTTAATTGCTTTGTCCAAATTGAGTAAGTTTATGTGTATTGTCCACACTCTACTCAATTGTTAGCGAGTACTGATGCCGATTTTATCATTGTTTCCTCAGGTGAGTTATATACCAAATACCATGCGACTCATTTAAGGGCCTTATCAAATTGTTTCAGTGTGCTGTTGAATTATATTTTCAAGGGATACTTAAATACTTATTTAAGCTTGATATCAATGTGCGCCTCTTCTAATTTATCGTGATATGAATACTTATAATTATAACCGCAGTTTCTAAATTGCATATATAACTGCATGACCTCTTTTTCTGCTTAAAATCTCAGTATCTGAATTGCTTATACAGCTGCATGACTTCTTTTGACTTATTCTTCATCATACATGATTATGAGAGTTCTAATGTTAAGACTTGCATTCTTCATCAATTTGCATTATCTGCTTAGTATACTTTATTAGTTTACTAGTCAAGTCAGGATTTCACTATTATTATTATGGGAGTCTTCTACTTCTACTGCTACTGATGGTCAAATGTGCATTATTTGCATTATTTGCTTAATATACTGATGCTTTACTAGTCAAGTCATATTTTTTGATCAGTTACATCATTATGGGAGTCTTCTTTACTCTTTTAAAGTTATTACTTTGCAAGGCATCTGATCATATCATTATAACATGAAGTGTCAGCTTTGTCTTTTGTTTGATAATGTATACTTTTAGGTAACACTTAAAGCCAGTTTGTTGTTCACATTTTATTAACTAGGAGAAATTGTTTAAACATTTTATATAACCCCACCTTGTGTAGAAAATGGAATGTGGATGAATACAGTGACTCCAACAGGCAAATAAGACGTTAAAGCTTACATTATCTGCTTAGTCTACTGATCCTTGGCAGCATATTTTTCCATTGCATCATTATGGGAGTTGAGTGAGTGTATTTCTTTGTGAAGGCATAGTGAAAAATGGTTTCTGTTACTTGACACAAAAGGTTTTGTTGTCAGTGCAGTTTTTTTCCTATGGCAAGGGTCTTTAAATTGCGGAAAGCAGGTATTGGCTTCTCAACTAGTAGTACAATTTTCATCTTCTTAATATTATTGGCATTTATGCATGTTGAAAACCTGGAATGATGTACAGGTCATCGAGTTGGAGTTCTAGTTCGCATTCATAAAAAGATGACTCTTCAATAATTGGGTCTCGACACAGTTCCGGATCTTTGTTGGTATATGGCTACAAAAAAGTTAAATTCTTATAATTATATTCAGTAGTTGCTAATGTTTCCTTTGTGCTGTTCCTGGATGTTTGCCAATAATAGGAGATACGATACCTTATATTTTCTCTTATAATTTTCTTAGTGGATGTTATCATCTGTGCAAAGCTCATTTGTGAGTGGCTATACTGGAAAGAAAAGTCATGCTTATTTTATGTTTGTTCATCGAAAAGGGGTCGCTGAGACTGGTATGTTTCCCGTTGCTTTGGATTAATTTTTAATTCAACAAAATTAGGAATGTTTGATCTTTGCTGGATTAGGTAAGATGATGCAAACAGAGAGGAAAAGGATAATTTACATTTGTCATTCTGTCTTAGAATAAGAAACTAATATTATCAGTTTATATTGCAGTTAATTCTTGTCTTATTTCAGAGGAATTTTTTATCTTGACAGTCTGTTCATTTCCCGTAGTTTTTTTTTGCTTGTTCATGCAGCAGTTTTCTACTATTTTCTGTTGTATCTTATCTTTGCATTTGTTTGTTTGAGTGTGTTTTTTTTATTCAATGCTTTCTACATGCTTGAGTATTTTATTTTCTTTAATGCAAATAAATATCTTGAATTAGTTGGATTTTGGTTTTATGATTTTAGCACCCATATTTGCTATCTAGGTATTAGATACTTCATGAATTGCCCATTGGCAAATGAACTTCAGAGTTACTGTAAGTCATCGTTACTGATTGATATTTACATTTTGTTTTCTCCAAAATTCCTATTCTTTCTGAGTTCAGATATTCTTTAATTTGAAACATGTGGCTATCTTCTAAGTCTATAACTTGTTGTTCCACATGGGTGCTGATTGAATAATTAGATGGTGTAATACATGGTAACAGCCTATCAAGATATTAGGTATCGTATTGGATGTTCAATTACGGTCTTGGTATGAGCTGTTTTGTCTCAGTGTCTCCGGATTGTTGGTACTGGCTTTTTAAAAATTAATTTAAAATTATGAAAAATAGTTAAATATTCGAATCACAAAACAAATATTTAATATTTTTGAGTTATAAGAATATATTGTAATAATCATTAGTGTGTATTTTCATTTTCATGTACAAAATATCTCGTTTTATAAATACTAGTAATTTACACGTGCAATGCACGTCTTAATAAATATAGTTTTTTAAAACTAAAAATTCCAATGTATTCTGAGCTTGAACCTGAAACCTCCTTTATAATAGTTATGCACGGGCGATGCATGGGTTTGTATATTTACAAATGACATATCTAACTCTCCCATTATAATATTAGAGATATATTCTTTTTATAAGTTTACCAAGAATTTCAAATGAAGATAATGTATACTGAGAAAGTTGAAATGTTTAAGCTACAGCACATCAATAAAAAACTATCTAATATATACTTTGATTATCTTCCTGTTCTGCTTAATTAATCATGTTGTCTCTCTCTCTTGCTTTCTTTTATACCTACTCATCTGCGATGGCGCTAATTATGCATTTTGTAGTCTTCGGTTTCAATTGCTTATTGTTGTTTTGCTTTTCTTTCCTTCACTTATTATTGGCGAATACTGAGTTTTTAAGCAAATCAGGTAGCAAAAAAAGGGAGATGACTCAGAGTCTCGTCATGCCCGAACATTATTATTGTGTATAACTAATTTGGTTTTTTTTAGATATTAGTCCCCTTTTAAACATGTATTTCTAAATTAGTCCCTATTTACACGTTAATTGCTATTAGGTCCCTAAATTGAGCAAACCATTTTGAAATTAGTCGCTGTCTCTGATTTTCCAGTTCCAAACTTCAATTGCTGCAGACTTTCTAATGTAATTAAAACTAATTTTACTTAGCTACAAGAATGTAAATGCTGCTGTGATGTTATGATGTCTCTTATAACTCGTCATAATGTGGATGTTTTTAATCTTCATTTGTGCAATCATTTCTTATGTATTAGCTTATGCTTGTGGTTTAAGCATGAAGTAGAGTGGTTGAAGTTCAGTGATTCTCTAAATTTGTGATAGCAATATTGATATTGAAGTATCTATGATAGAATTGTTTATTGGATATTGGATATCTACTTGTTGTTTGTTGCATGAGTTAGAATTATTTAGTGAACCAAGTTGTTTAACATTAATGTGAGGAGACAAAGGACGAGAGGTGAAGGATGAGTTTCTGGAGATATGAAGGACGATATGTGGAGGCATTATTGGAAAAGGTGAAGCAAGAGAGGTAGAGGAGTAGAATGAGGAGAAAGATGAGGGGGAAGAGCAATCCAGGCTGTGGGATCTGTGGAAGGAGAAGAGCGCTAGAGGTGGTGAGAATTTTGCAGGGGAATTCCATTTATAGTGTGTTTGCTAGTTTAATTCAGTCGTGTGAATATAACATGGGGGCTAAAAGGGGTATAAAGGAAATTAAAAAATATTGCTGTTTAGTTTCACGGTCATTTAACAAATAATCTGTGGTGAATCAGAATCAGAGACATGGACTAATTTCAAAATTGTTAGTACCTATTTAGGGGCCTAATAGCTAACATGAAAATAGGGACTAATTTAGAAATACATGTTTGAAGGGGGACTAATATCTAAAAAACTCAATTAGTTTATGTAATTCCAAGGAAATTGGTTAATTTAATTAAATGATTCTAGGCTTTCAGTAATTAGATGAAGGGTGAAAGTCATAAAACCTTCCAACGTTTGCTCTGAAAATTAAGACACCTCCTATTGTTTCATTTTGATCAAATGACCCCTCCGCTTGACGTCATCTTTTTTTTATAATCTTCTGATATGTGCAATGACCAAAATACCCTTACACAATATTGTTTTTATAAAAAAAAACACCCCATCACCTTTTGTCTTTCATTTTTTTTTCTTTTTAACCTAAGTAGGAGTATTTTGGTCATTTAATATATCAGAAAATTATAAAGTAGAGGTGAAGATTTCATGTATATTTTGTCTTTTTAATGTAGTGTATTAAAAAAAAAACCCACTCATCCCCTTCTTTCTCTCTCACCACTGACCAAACACCCCATCACCACCATATAGTGTAGGGGTATTTTGGTCGTTTCATATATAAAAAAATTATAGTGTAGGGGTTGAAGAGTTCATTGTTTTTTACCTTTTTAATATTGTGTAGCGGGTATTTTGGTCATTTTCTATATCAGGAAATTATAAAAAGGGAAGATGACCTCATGTGGGGGATCGGGGGGTCATTTGATCGATTAGGGGGTTATGTAATGGTCCGAGCAAACATTGGGGGTTTTCATGACTTTTACCCGTAAATGAGCTTATAGGCATATACTCTTCTGCCACTTCTATAAGCGAGGAAATATCTATATTCTATATCTCACTAGGCCTTAGCTGCCTGCATGAGGAAAAAACCTGCTGAAGGAATCATTTCTTGGTCACCCATATAGATGTGCAAGGAATATATGTCGTTGTGCTACTGCTACATGTACTTGCCGTTCTGGTATTAAGTGCTGGTAAGTCATAGACAATACTGAAATATCGGTGCTGGTAAGTTGAGGAAGGTGAACGAAGCAAGAACTTGGCAACAAGAAGAAAAGAAAATGAAATGGGGGCGTTCTGGTACAAGACTTTTGACTTTGCTGATGGGGTTTCATTGAGGGCCTCTTTGAATGGGCTGGAGGTATGCATAGACAAAAAAATATCTTTCGCTACCTCGTTTCTGGAGAAGTTGAATGTTGACGATTACCTGTCTTTGTCATAACGAACTTTTTTCATTGGATATCTTTCGCTACCTCGTTTCTGGAGAAGTTGAATGTTGACGATTACCTGTCTTTGTCATAACGAACTTTTTTCATTGGATATCTTTCGCTACCTCGTTTCTGGAGAAGTTGAATGTTGACGATTACCTGTCTTTGTCATAACGAACTTTTTTCATTGGATGTGAAAAAGCTGAGAGTTCAAATTGAAAGAATGCGAATTCTATCTGGAAAAATATATGTACCTAGCCTATGCTCCTGGAATCTTGATATCAGGGTTTTGCTCTTTGTATGAATTTACTGTTGGTTTTATTTAATAGCTCTGTGTCTTGTGTGTGTGTGTGTGTAGCTCTTGCATCTGAAGCATAAGGGCCTATTTTCACCAACCCTCTTTTCCATATTTGAGTGTATATAATTGCAAAATTACTATTTCTCTGACCTAAGATCTTCATTTATAAAACTCAGGGAGGTTATATGTTTAGTCCGAATTTGTATAGTAAAGCACTTGTTAAGTCATTTTGAAAATTTTTGGCTATTGATTTGAATATACCCGGTCTTCATTTATAAAGATCTTTTTCCATATTTGAGGGTCTATATAATTGCAAAATTACTATTTCTCTGACCTAAGATCTTCATTTATAAAATTCAGGGAGGTTATATGTTTAGTCCGAATTTGTATAGTAAAGCACTTGTTAAGTCATTTTGAAATTTTTTGGCTATTGATTTGAATATACCAGGTCTTCATTTATAAAGATCTTTTTCCATATTTGAGCGTCTATATAATTGCAAAATTACTATTTCTCTGACCTAAGATCTTCATTTATAAAACTCAGGGAGGTTATATGTTTAATCTGAATTTGTATAGTACGGCACTTGTTAAGTCATTTTGAATTTTTTTGGGCTATTGACTTGAATATACCAGTGATCAAACAGGTCTTCTGCAGCAGATTGCTAGGTTTTATAGTAGCTTTATCTTGAAATGGAAATACTTTACCAGCTATAGGAGATAATGCTTAAAAAGCATGTGCATTGTTGGTATTGGTGATTATTTGACGGTGTATTTCAGCTTTGTGGACAACCCATCATCTAGTCTAGTGAGGTGGCTCAGACAAATTAGCTAATGGATCGGGATTGCAGCAGTATGAATTATGAAGGAAGTTGAAGTGGAATGCCAGCAGTAGTTCAGATTGATATAAACTGAAAGAAAGTTTGTTTTTTCATACTGAAACTGATATCATGTCAGATCTTCAGCTTTGTACATGGTAGTCGTAAAGCGACTCAAAGTAGTGGTTCGGTCTGAAGCAGCTTCATCACTTTAGTTGTGATATCTTCCTATAGTTTATTTCCTTTATGCAATTTGTGTGTGTGTTATGGGGTAGTAACATTAGGGACAGATTCAAAGCGTTTCACTACTCTGGACGAGAGTCTATTCACCAGCAGGCTATCATGAAGAGTTCCTGTTTCAGATTATGCGATGCATGTTGGGATGTCAACATTTTGCTTTATTTCGAGATGGCTAAGAAACACTAATTTCAAAAGTGATTTGGGAAGCTTTCGATAGGATTTGATGCACAGCTAATTTACAGGTTCAATGCTTTTACTTGTTATCTTTTCCATAGTTATAAATGGTTGGTATTAAAGATTAAGAATATTTTAACGCAGAAATTTACAAACTATCAGTGCTGTTATTTTATTTAGCATTATCTAATTTTAGAGCAGAGTCACTTTTCTGATTATGAAGTATGTATCTTTTTATGTATGTTTGTGATTGAAATTTATACCATGGTGGCATGCAAATATTCTCCATATAAAAAATCCAGTAACCACCACATTGGTTATAATGCCTTTTATCATCTTTTGCTGCCTTTAATCTATATTTCTTATTTAGCTGAGGGAATCTTATCAATTTTCTCATGCCTGTACAGGGAAAAAAATGGAAGCTCAAGTCATGACACTAAAGCATGGTCATTGTCGCAAGTTAGAGTTATGATTCCAGATGTTGGTCATATACTATATACATACCAGGACAATACTACGTGCCAGGTCAGCATCTTCTTTGTGTTGTTTCAAGTCACAAATTTGTGCAAACCATATGACAACTTGCAATTTGTCTTATTTCAGTTGATTTACATTTACATTCTAGATATTGTACTTTCTCACCATCCTTGCATTCCTACAAGATTAGGGACTGATCATGTACCGAATAAACAGCATATGTTTTGTTATGTTCTATTTTATTGTAAGCATATGTTCTGTTTATCGGAATATTCTTGCTAGAACTATACATATTAGGTACTTGGATGTAAACAAGTTCATGTTTTCAGTTTATGTAGCTTACTCTGTACTTTATTTGGTCTTCAATGACGATCACTTATTAGTGGATTCAATCTAAAAAGTATGTGTTTGAATAAGAATTTGCATGATTTGTCTAAATACTACTTCAGTAATTTCTATTTTGGTTATAGGGAAGAGGCTGATGTATTTATTGATCCAACCTTCAATGCTTCTGTAGTCTTCTGTGGTAAAAGAGACGAGGTAATGTAGTTGTGTTTTATAACTGATCATAACATCTTCAATTCCACTCTAATAGTTAGGGGTGGCAACTGGGCCGGGTCAACCGGCGACCCACCCGCGACCCGGCCCACGAACCCGACCCGGTTAAGACTTTCGCGGGTTCGGGTCGAACCCGGTGAACAGTACCGGGTCGAACCGGGTCGCTATTTATGCGAATTGGATTCGTGAAACCCGGCCCACGAACCCGGTCAACCCGCGAATTGGACCCGCCAACCCGCGGGTCGACCCGCGAATTTCGCCCCCCCCGACCCGTGAATTGAACCCGCGAATTGAACCCGCGGGTCGCTAGCCGTTGGGTTGGTGCCGTTGGGTTTGGGCCGTTTGGCAGCACAGCAGCAGCAAACGGCTCTTAGAGCCGTTGCTTGCTTGCTGCTTTTTTTTTTTTTTTTTTTTTTTTTTTTTTTTACCCACTTCTAAGTCTATAAATAGCCCCCAAAAATCTCCAAAAAAATCACACCTTCCTCTCTTACTCTCTCTACTATTATACATCAAAAAAAAAAAAATTTGAACAATTGTAGTAATCATCAAACAAGTGTACAAGGAGGCGTATACACGATCAAATTTCGGTCGTATCGGAGAACAAAATTCAACGTCTTCAACTCTCTTCAACCATCGACTCAAATCTACTTCAACTCTTCAATTGCGAAATCGGCAAAGCGCTCCTCCATCTTTTCTATTATATTCTAATTTTCACGGTTTTTTTTATACGCGTATTCCACGGTGAACGGTATCAAAATATCTCTATCTCTCTTGTTTTTTTTTTTTCGTTGTAGTTAATATTATTGTTTGTTTTTTGAACTTCTCTATCTCAACCCTCTTGTTTTTTAGTTATTTTTTGTATAATTCACCGCTTCTACATTGTAGATTTTATTTACATACCACATTACTACACTATGTCTAGATCACGCGGTAGCGGTCGTAGCCACTAAGATTCCTCCTCTTCACGTAGGCCACCAATTGTCCCAATTAGTGAGCCCGCCCAAGATTACATTGATCCTACTATGGAACAATGGGGTACACACGACATGGATGTTGTAGGTGGCATTCAATTAGAAGAAGAAGAACAACAACAACAACCCGAAACCACACAACCCCGTAGTAGTAGGAAAAGTAGAGGAGAAACTAGCGATTGGCACAAGTTTTATGAGTATATCCCGGACGAACATATTCCGGGTGTAGGTTTGAAAGTGTGTAAAACATGTAGCAAAATATACAAATTCAAGAGGGGTGACGGCACCGGTACAATTAGTAGACACATACAACATAATCACAAAGAACTTCTTGATCAAATACAAGGCCAACAAAAAATTAACCCTAGGACCGGTCAAGTAGATAGCCACCCTTATGATCCCGAACTCGTTCGTCGGGAAATGGCCCGATTAGTCATTAAGGAAGAGTTGCCATTTTCCTATCCCGAGAGTAGGAACTTGGAAAGTTTTAATCAAACGGCCTTAAACCCTCATTTTAGAAGAATTCCGAGAAATACTTGCAAATCGGATTGTTTTAAAGTGTATGTTGAAATGAAGGACGCGTTGATTGCAATTTTATGGAGTTTAACTTGTAGGGTTAGTTTAACTTCGGATTGTTGGACGGGTGTCAACAATATTCCAACGATGGGAATAACCTGTCATTGGATCGACAATGATTGGATTCTTCAAAAAAGAATCATATCACTTGCGGCGTTGCCGTATCCCCATAGTGGCGCTGAAATAGCAAACCGTATTATAGAAATTTGTGATGTTTTTCATATTCGCGATAAAATTATGGCTATTAGTTTTGATAATGCATCTAACAACAATGTAGCAATTACTACTTTAAAATCTGTATTAAACCCTCCATCTGACAATATTTTTCATGTTAGATGTGCATGTCATATTATAAATTTATGTGTTCAAGATGCATTAAAAATAGCTGATCCATATATAGTTAAAATTAGAAATTGTGTACATTTTATTGCATTAAGTCCAAGCATTTTACAAGAATGGAAAGCTTGGTGTAGGGTTAGAAATGTTCCTTTTAGAAAATTTCCAAAGGATGTTAGACACCGATGGAATTCTACTTTTGATTTATTGAATGTTGTCACCGATTATAAAGCAGTTGTAAATGATTTTTGTATCGCAAAAAATATGCACAATTTTGAAATGACTCTGCCCGATTGGTATTTTGCCGAAGCTTTGTTGAAATTTTTAGAACCTTTTAAAACCGCAACTTTAAAGTTTTCAAAAACATATGAATCTACTTCTGGTAGCATTTTTATTGAATTAGTTAGCATGATGCAAATATTTAACGAAATGTTAAATGATCCCTATATTAGTGACATTGTAATACCTGCATTTCAAAAATTTTTGAAATATTATTTTCCTCCTTCTATGTTGATTTGTGTTGCTACTGTTATGGATCCTCGTATCAAATTAGAAGGTACGAAGAATTTGATAGAAATATTTTTTGCATGTTTAGATGACAATGTAGAATTAACAATTGATTGCGTTACTTTTTTAGTTCAGTTTGAATCTACATTAAATAACTTGTATGATTATTATGATAGACGTTTTGCTTCTAGTAGTACAACTTCTGTAGTTAGTTCTTCTTCTGGTAGTTCTAAAGGTAAAAGTAAAATTGGTGATAGAACATTTAGTCTACTTGAACAAATTCAGTCTAAAAAATCTAGGACTAATCAACCAAATGAATTAAATTAGTATAACCAACAGGATACTGAGCCTACTCTTTTCCCACTAGATATTTTACAATGGTGGAAAGAACATGAACACACTTTTAGTATTCTGTCTATTATGGCTAAAGATTTGCTAACTCCTCCTGTCTCTACAGTTGCTTCTGAGAGTCCATTTACAGAACCCTGCCACTTGTAGAAAATGCACTCTCAGAAGCAACTGTAGAGACAGGAGGAGTTAGCAAATCTTTAGCCATAATAGACAGAATACAGAAACCGGTTGAAGCTCGAGTCGTTGGAGATGCTCGTTTGCACAGAAGACTGGCTGAAGGCTGAAGATAGGACGCAAGGGAAAGCACTATCAAGTTCTACAAGTGGGAGCAACTCGCCCGAAGAAGAACAACAACAACAACAATAGCTTTTCATCTTATGTTAAATTAGAAAAATTGTAGTCAATTAAAATTGTACATAAGAAATATGTTATTGTATAAAACTTATTTGTGAATTGAATTCTTCATTTCATTTCGTTATAAATTGTTCAAATTGTATCACTTAAATTCGTATGAATAAAATTGCAAAATTTGTTGTCAATTTCACTCTTTCAATCTTATTATTATTATTATCACGATTTTTTTTGTTTATTAGTATTATTACTTACTTAGTATTATAATTAAACATTATTTGGGGATATTTGATTCAATTTGAAGAATTGTAGTATTATTACTTATTAGTATTATTACAAAATTTAGTGAATTACATAGTACATACTTAGTATTATAATTAAACATCATTTGGGGATATTTGAAGAATTGTAGTATTATTACTTATTAGTAGTAATGTAGTATTACTTACTTAGTCTTTTGATTTTAAACTACCAAAAAAAATTACTTACTTAGTATTACTTACTTACTTAGTATTACATACTAGGTATTACTTACTTAGTATTACTTACTTACTAAGTATTACTTACTTAGTATTACTTACTTACTTACTTAGTATTATAATTTTGAAGAATTGTAGTATTATTATTAGCCATTAGTAGTAATGTAGTATTACTCACTTAGTATTATTATTAGTAGTAATGTAGTATTACTTAGTATTACTTCAATTTAAGCTACCACAAAAACAATATATATATATATATATATATATATATATATATATATATATATATATATATATATATATATATATATATATATATTATATGGGCCAACCCGCGGGTCGATCCGGCCCAACCCGGGTTGAGCCCTAATGGGTTCACGGGTTGGGCGGGCCACCCAATTAAGAATCTGACCCGGCCCAGCCCGGCCCGTATAACACCCCAACCCGGCCCGGCCCGCATACCCAAGCGTGCCAACCCGCACGGGTTGGGCCCGGCCCGGCCCGGTCGACCCATCTGCCACCCCTACTAATAGTGTTGACAAGCATTTTTACCTTTTCTTCTCAGTGGTGGCGGTTCATGTGGCAGTCTTGGTGTTGGAGAAAGACTCCTTTCCAACATGCGCACGGAAATGTATGAACTCAAACAAGCTATTGTAATCATCTTCCAGATCAAGAGGAAACCCCAAGTTAGAAGTACTTTTGAAAACATTTGTTATATTTCTTAGAGTTTGACAACTCATATTTTCTTCTAGAATGTACTGTTGGTATTTTGGCACTTCGAAACAAATATATAATTTTGTAATGAGAATGTTCTATACTCTATAATATTAATGCTTATTTTGGTGTTCTTAAGTTTACTATTATCTAAATATGTATTGTTTGTTCAAATTGCATATTTTTCATTATTATGTTTTCTTTATATAATTGTGCACATCAATAGGTGAAATAATTATATGTTCTTCGTCGAAGAAATACATCGTTTTTAAAATTTTGATTAAGCCATCCGAACGACATCACCAATGAAAAAACGCGTCCAGTTGCATTCGTGATGTAACAATTGCATTTGTGAGGTAATAATTGCAATGGAATGATTACTTTGCGAACCTCTGTAGCAATAGTTCATCAGCAACGGAAAAAATCTCTTTTAAAACACACTTGCAATGGAAATATTTGTTGTAGATATTTTTTATAGATGGGGACAACAAGAAACAACTTCCATTGCAGATATTCTATTATAGCTAATATTCGCAAGGGATAATTAAAATTCCGTTGCAAATGTGTGCATTAACCAGGAGAGATTTCACAACAGCACAACTACATGGGAATGAGAAAAATTCTCTTACGAATGTGCATTAACTATGGAATTTTACTCTTTTACAAGGAAAATTTCTGTTGCAATTATAGCATTTTCTACTAGTGTGATATATATACATACGAAACAAAATAAGTGACAAAACATCAAAAACGATGTCAAAAATATGAAACTCTGCGATTGGGTCCGGCTTGCCGCACACAAGGTAACGGAACTTGTAGAAGCGAGTTCCGATCCACGGTTTGCAAGACACGGCCGTGTCTCGCTCGCTTTTACTCTTCGAAATGAGGGGAATGAGATACACGGATGCATATAGCAAACCGTGGGTGACAACTCGCAACTACAAGTTGCTATGACTTGTGAGTGGCGAGACTGACCTACTTACAAAATTACGGATTTTTCAAGTGGATTCTCTATTGAAAACTCGCTCAAAACATAAAAATTCATGAGAAAACCGCACATTCAACTGTAAAAAAAAACTAAACTTTGTGATTGGGTCGGGCTCCCCGCACACAAGGCAACGCAACTTGTACAAACGAGTTCTGACCAACGGTTTGCAAGATACGGCCGTGTATCGCATTCATTCATGAAAAATGCCAACAATGCGATACATTGACGTTGGCCTCAAACTGGGGGTCCGAACTCGCACCTACAAGTACCATTTGGTAGCGAGCGGTAAGCCCAATATGCTTGCAAATTTTATTTTTTTTTTTGATGTCGTTTCCTACTGAAAAGTACCCTCGATAAAAATCAAACATTAATTGAGGTTGTTGTTTGAGATACAGTAGAAATCCGCACAAATGAGATCAAAAAATTTCAAAACTTTGGGAGTAGGACGGACACAAAACACATTAGCCAACAAAATTTGTAGATGTGAGAGTTTCGACTCACGGTTTGCAATATACGCCGATGTATCGCTTTCACTCACGGAAAATACTCGAAAGCGATACACGGCCGTACACTTCAAACCATGAATCCAAACACACTTTTACAAGTTGTGTTGGCTTGTGCGTAGCGAGCCCGACGTACTCGCAAAATTGTATAATTTCTTGGATCTCTTTGTGCGCTATTACTAACAACGAACAACGACCAACAACAACTAATACTACATCTACATCGACAATAAAACTATAATTACCTAATCTATAAATACCTATGCATAATATAGAAATTGTACACTCAAACATTGAAAAAAAAAAATCAATCAATTAACCCAGTTAGATATACTAAAATAGGAAAAAATTAATACCTTTCACAATGAGGGTGTTCCGAAAGGAGATAGAGGAGGCTCTTGCGCGCTGCTGTAGAGAAAGGAAGGGGAGTAGGGTTTGGCTAATTTCTTTAGGATTAGGGTTTTAGGGTTGGGGAGATTTCGTATGGGTTAGGATTTTTTTGTAATCGGGATCTTCAAAGGAAGAGGGCAAGAGTGTGAGAAAAGAGAGATTGAGTGAGAAGCAACGAGCAAGAGAGAGCTAGGTTTTTCAAATCGAGAGAAAGAGAGAGCTAGGGTTTGGGGATATGGGTTTCTCGAGCTCCACTAGCGAAAGAGAGAGAGAGAGAGAGTTGTGAGGGAGATGGCGATCTGAGTATGTACAAGTGTTTGGAAAAACACTTGTACATACTTAGGCCGTTGTTGGAAACAATGGCCTAGGTTGAAATTTTTGTTTAAAAAAAACAACCTAGGCCGTTGTTCCCAACAACGGCCTAAGTATAATTTTCTTCAAAAAAAAAACTTCAAACAATCTAGGCCATTGTTCCCAACAACGGCCTAAGTATAAGTTTCTGCAAAAAAAAAACTTCACGCCAAAAAAATGCTAAGTTTGAAACATTTTTTTGCGTGAAGTTACGAAATTACCCCTCCCATTTTGGAAGCGTTAGTGGGAGACTTAGTGGGTTTCGATCTGAGTCGTTGATAATGATCTTGCAAGATCCAACGGCTGAGATGGACGTTTTCCAACCCATTGAAAACAGACCCGTTTTCAACTATATATATATATATATATATATATATATATATATATATATATATATCCTGTTGCATTAGATTAAGTTTATTTGTATATATATTTTTAGTAAAAGTGACCGACTCGATCACCTGTTTCATTAAAGAGGATTTAAAGAAACCAAATATCACAAACATCATAATTTCCATCTAGATCCGAACATCTAGAAACAAAACACATCCAATTACATAAGGATCAAATTACATTGTGACCACCCAGCATCAAAAACCAAACGAATTGCTCCAGATGCCACAAACCCTTTCCCAAAATAATGATGTCTACTTTAAACTCCCAAACAAACCAGCCTCAAGCCAAACTGTTGGTCAGTATAATTGACATCCTCTCAGCTAAACTGCCCCCAGTCACAAGCATATAGTAGGATGTCCCCCTCCCCCCCCAGCCCCTCCAAGCTACTCTGCACCCTCCAGACACAGTTTCTTTCTTGTCCCTGTTTGACCTGCCCAAACAATAATAAGGATCATTGTTTTATGCAAAGTCACTTTAATTGTACAAATATTGTTACGGAAGCAAGCATCATTCCTATCTAGCCACAGGTTCCACATAGTCACAGCTACAGTAATATCCCACATCAACCAATATTCTTTCCTAATGTGTGGTGATCTCCAATTCCCCCATAGGTCCAATACAGAGTTCGGAAGCGACAAGATACCAAAATTTAAACTCATAATTTCCTATAACAGTTTCGCTTTAGGGAATTGTAAGAAAATATGTGTAGTGTCCTCCTCTCCCTCGCTACATCTAAGGCACTAAGTATTGATCTGGATGTTACGGTTCATAAGATTCACCTTGGATAGTATCGTGTTATTCAATACCAACCAAAGGAACGCCTTGATCTTGTTAAGGACCTTAGACCTCCAAATAATGTTCGCCTCCTCGTTTCTAACACCCCCATCATTGTAGAAGTTGTACATGGATTTAACCGAGAACAATCCAGTAGACTCTAACTTCCAAGACCTATCATCTTCTATCCCCCTATTCACTCTCACCCCCTTCCTCCAGGAGCTCTTTGAGTTGTTGAAGTTGGTGCTGACTTTCATCCGATAAAACTCCCTCATGGTTGAGTCTTACTGTCCCATTTTTCCAGTCTCTGTCACTAATGCGTTTTCCTTTTTTGATTCCACAGCCAATTGTGGAAACAATGCTTGCATGGTATTCTCTCCCGCCCATTTGTCCTTCCAGAATCTGATACTATTTCCATTACCCAGTTTACACCTTGTTTTAGCATGGAAATCTTCTCCAACCTTCGCGATCTCTTTCCCCATGTAAGAATTTTTCCCTAGTTTACTTCTTCCCCCAAATCTGAACCTTTTATGTCTACGATATAATAAGAACGAGTTACTCCACCACGCCTTACGCTGCTTGTGCATTTTTCACCACCACTTAGCTAATAGTGCTTTATTCATGTCTCGAAGATTCACAATTCCAAGTCCACCAAACTCCTTCTTTTTACATACCCTACCCCACCTAACTTGGTTCCCCCTTACAATCCTCCCGGGCTCCTTTCCATAGGGAGCGTCTCCTACATTTGTTGATTCTGTCGATAACCCATTTTGGGATCTCATAAATTGACATCAAGTACGTTGGAAGGCTGCTGGGGACCGAGTTGATAAGAATAATTCTGCCCCCAAGTGACAACAATTTTCCTTTCCATCCGTCCAGTTTCCTCTCTATTTTTTCCACAAGCGGAATCCAATCTTCCCTCAGCAATTTTTCCGGTCGGATTGGCGTACCCAAATATTTTAGAGGGAATTTCCCCTGCTCACATTCGAGCACATCTGGAATCCTTGATAAGGGGTTGACCGTAGCATTACTGAGCGCCAAAACCCTACTCTTTTGCAGATTAACTGTCAAGCCAGACCACAGTTGAAAACATCTTAGTATTACTCTAATGGCCAACGCTTCCTCAATCAGTGAAACCCCAAACATAAGGGTATCATCCGCATATTGCAAAATTGACATTTGTACCGGACATCCTTTCACCTTAATCTCTTTGATAATCCCCGCTTCACAACCTCTTCTACTCATTTCAACCAATCCATCAGCCAAGATAGTAAAGATCAAAAGTGATAAAGGATCTCCCTGCCTTAGACCTCTCCGGCATCTAATCTCCTTGCCGAGTTCCCCATTTAGTTGAATGAAAGATTTTCCATTTCTAACACACATGTTCATCCACCTCCTCCGTTTTGGCCCAAATCCTTTTAGTTCGAGTGCCTCATCCACACAGTCCCATTCTACCGAGTCGTAGGCTTTTTCAAAGTCAAGTTTCAGAAGAAAGCCATCCACCTTCTCCTTATTGCCCCTGAAAACCATTTCATGGGCTGAGGCGATATTGTCCGTGATATCTCTACCTTTAACAAATCCGCTTTGTGATTCATCAATAATATCCGCTAAGTTCGGTGACAGTCTGTTGGCTAGCAATTTAGTGATGATTTTGAAAGACCCATTGAGTAGGCTAATCAGTCTGAGATCTTCCACCCTGAAGACCTCCGCTTTCTTCGGAATAAGGATAATATTTGCATAGTTAAGTCAATCTACTTGTGCCACTTCCGCAAAAAACTCATCAACAATATATAGGAAGTCACTCTTGATGATTGTCCAGTACAGTGTGCAAAAAAGTATCGGAAATCCATCTGGTCCCGGAGCTTTGTCCTGCCCCAAGCTTTTGATAGATCTTAGCACCTCCTCCTCTGTGAAGGTTCCCTCCAAACCTTCACTCCCATTCAATCTCAACTCACTCCACATTTTCATTATTCAATCTGCAAGTGTGATCTCTCCTCTTTCCCATTAACTCTCTAAAAGTCCTATCTACATGGTTTCTAATTTCACTACCCTTCTCTGTCAATGTTTCCCCCACAAAAAGTCTAGAAATATTGTTATGCCGTCTTCTACCATTTGTCACCTTATGGAAAAAGGCCATGTTGGAGTCTCCTTCCTTAAGCCATTGGATCCTCGATCTTTGTCTCCAATAGCACTCTTCCATCTCTCCAATTCGGTGCATTTCAATTCTGTTTTCTGCCAGCCCCTCCATCTCTCTCCTTTCTAATAGTCTGTCTTCCTCAATAATCTCTAGTTCTTGTGTTCTATTTCCCAATCTATCTTTCAGTCTCATTAGCTCCCCATTCTCCTCTTTAGCCCACTTCTTTAGAGCTTTTCGCAATCTCTTAATTTTGACAATCCATTTGGAAACCACATCAGACGTGTTCGTAGGATTTTCCCATGAGCCCTCAATAACCTTTCTGATGTTATTGGAGTATGTCCAGGGTTTCTCAAACCTGAACTGCTTTTGAATGTATCGTCTACCAACTCTACAGTCTAGAGTTAGTGGGGTATGATCCGACGTTAGTCTGGTGATTGACCTAACTGTAGCCAATGAGAACCTCTCCTCCCAATCCGAAGAGACTAAGATTCTATCTAGTTTTACTAAAGTCGGGTTAGATTGCATGTTGTCCACGTAAATCTCCTATCAGACCCCTGTAACTCAATAAGTTCTAGATTGTTGATGAGAAGGTTGAAATCCAATCTACATCTATCGTTTCCCCCCCTCCCCCGATGTTCCGACCGAAATCTAGTAATGTTAAAATCCCCCCCACCAAAAAAAAAACCCCCAAGGTCCATCCCATCTACTCCGAACGTTTTTTAACTCTAACAAAAATCCCTCTCTAAGACTCGCGATGTTGGTTCCGTAGACCGAAGTCACCATGTGCTCCCACCCATCACTCTTTCTCCTAATTCTAATGGTCACCGAGAAAGCACCCACAAAATCCTCGATAAGCTCAAAGATTTTAGAATCAAAACCTAAAGCTATCCCCCCTGACATACCTCTAGACTCCCTAAATCGCCACTCAAAATCTCTAAACGATCTCAAGCCCTCAAAGTCCCTACTCTGCGGGTTGGGAATTCTTGTTTCTTGAAAAGCACACACTATCGGCTTTTGGTTAGCGATAGAATCTTTAACCAGTCTACTCTTAATTCTAGATCGCATTCCTCTCACATTCCAAAAGATGTATAACATTAAAAAATAAATTCACCCAATCCCCTACTCAAGAGAAATCCCCCACACTAGACGGGTTATAGACACAGTCTATAAGCTTCCTCCCTAAGGTTAAAAACCCTTTGGCATTGTTCCTCTCTCGTGGAACCCATGTCTAGGCCTGTTGTGCAGGCATAATAAAGAAGCATATTATCCGAAATGAAACTAAGGACCGAAAACGAACCTCTACAAGCAGACGTTGGTTCCTTTGCTTTTGCAGCTGATCTAATAAGGTATTCTTCACTCGGTCCCTTTGACCCCCATCTGTCACTTTGCCTTTTGCTCTTTCACTTCACCTCCTCGAATCCCCTTCCCGAGCTTTGTATGATTGGGTCCATGACATCTTCCATAGCAATATCTTCAACGCCCAGGGTTAACTCCTTTACCCTTTGCTCAGACTTTTCATTTTCCGCTCGTGAGGTTTGGTTTTTTGTTTTTGTTTTTTGTTTTTCTTGTTTTTTGTTTTTTTTTTGGACAAATTCAAAATCTTTACACTAAGTTTCTACATCATTTACTTGTGATTCTTAATTACCTGAATTTGCATTAACAACGTAGGGAATGTTAGCCTCAAACTGATCACTAGTTGACGGCGAGTCGCATCTATAAGCTAATAACATGTTTGACGGATGTTATGGATGATACTTAGTTTAGTAAATATGCATCCAGTATATAAGCGGAAGTCATTATGGCAAACAATACACGCAGTGTGGTGTTTGTCTTTGCAAACAAAAAGTACTATATAGTAACTGCAGTACAAACCGCTAACAACCTTACAGAAACCCAACGATGCACTCTTTTAGTAAGTATACTCGGGATTCTGGTATGACCTGCAATTGATTGGCCTACTTTAGACTCCTTACTGTTAACATACCCGGTGGAGATACAAATTTCTGCCCTCCGGCATTTTGCCTTCTACTCTTCGACAGAAATTTAATCACAACAAACACGATATTAACAGTACATGCGCTCACAATAAGATCAGCACCCACCAGAAATACGACAAGCCTGTCATACAAAAATTGGTTATACATCATGCAATACGGCAATAGAGCAATATTAACCAGAAGTATGACCTCAACCGGGCTAATGTGCAAAACAGTATTTTTGCAGAAGTACGAAGGAAAGCAACTTCAGAAATGAAAGCTTATTCTCTCATTCAGAGCACAACCAACCAAAATGTGGTTAAATCATTCCTCATCACCTAAGCTATGGGTGTTTGTTAGCCTACTGTTCAGTGGATCCACCAGCAGGGCTTGTTTCCTCCTTGCCGTCTAATGTAGGATTCGCTGCTTTATCTGAAGATGATTCACTTTTCTCATACTCAGATTCGCCAGATGGTTTTGTAACATCTTGCAGCTGCGACATAAACAGGATATTCAGTTATCATTTTTAAACGAATTAATGCAATAAAGATGTCAGTTCCACCGCGAAAGATTATATGCAAGGCAAACTAGTGCTTTCAGTGGAAATAAGATTTAAAGCTTCCTTGCGAATGACTAATTTTACTAAAACTCCAGAACAAGCAAAAGTTCAGAATTCCATATGGGTAATATTACATAATACTACCATGAAAATATAATGAAATTTATCAATTAATTTTTCTATAAAAAAGACACTGCACCTGAACTTAACTTAGTTGTGCACAACATGCATGAACTTGTATTTTACAAAAAAAAAACTCATGAAAGCTCTTAATGGAGGGTTAAAGTTACAAATTTACCTTCTATCAGAGAAAGAGAGAGAAAGAGAGTGAGGGTCTAGTAATTTTACTCTGGCCATTCTAGTCCGATATTTTCCACATGCAATATCACTTAATAGATAGCTTATTCCCAAACGATAGTTCTTTGAATGCTAAGGTGGAAGTAATGGTACGCTTGCAACTTGCAAGCTATTGCAAGTTCATGAGTTCTTAAAAAATCATTCAAAGCACATGGTAGTTTAATGTGATCTACGGTTGCATAAATCTAATATATTATATAATTTCATATGCCTTTGCACAAGGTGACGCTACGTGATACAAGCATTTGCACCAAGAGATGCCACATGGCATCCTATGTGGCAAGCCATGGTAAAAGAAATAATGAGCTACAATTATTATCACTAAAAAAAGCCTTTTCCCAACTAGTTGGGGTCGGCTAATTATTATCACTACTACGAGTAAATGAAAATGTGTAGAAAATATTTTTAAGGATGAAAAATAATTGGGGAACTCCTATAATGGAATGGAAAAGGTCATATGTATCAAATGAAGTGTAATATTTTTTCTTAAAAAATAACCTATTAACCTATTATCCTGCAATTAAAAATGGAATTGATTAAGTTTATGTGTTACCTTTAAAAATAACTGAAAAGTTGAATTTGGAACGGAATTGAAAAGAGTGGATTAGCATTTGCTTCAAATTATTATTTCTTTATAGTTAATTTTAAATTTAGAAATTATTAATTAATAATCGCATGTTGATCATTATTTGCATTAACTTTTCTAAAAAGCTTTGCTATGCATTAATTTTTATTTTTGATTCATTCCAGTTACTTTTGAGAAGTGGGAATCATGTGTAATTTAGCATAGGGGTGGCATTAGGGCCGGGCTAGTCTGGACTGGCCTGGCCCGGCCCGCTCCGTCCTCGACCCGACCCGCCCAAACCCGGGCTGAACCAGGGCCAACCCGCCTAATCTAGGCGGTCCGGTCCGGTCCACCAATTTCACCAAAAAAACCAAATCCGGCCCGGCACGCAACCGGCCCGGCCCGCCCAGACCCGGGACCGGGTTGAACCGGCTCGGGCCGACGGTAAGGAATTTTCTATTTTTTTCAGAATTGTTTTTTTAAATATTGTGTTTGTGTAATTACTAAAATACCCCCCCAATGGATCTATACTAGTTAGTTTTGGGGGTATTTTGGAAAATTCAAAAAAATGCATATTCTATATAAACAACCTCATTTCATTCAATTCTCTTCACAAATTCACTCAACTCTCTCTACTATCTCTCATCTATCTCAACAAATCAACAACAATCAACAACATTCAACTACTCTCTTGCAAGGATCAACATCAACAACATCAACAACACTACAAGCTATCAACTCTCTACCTTCATTCTTCAATCTACATTCTACACTCATACGGTATTTTTGTATTTGTATAATTTTTAGAATTAGCATTGTTGTTTGTTCTCATTTATTTCTCTTAATTAGATTGAGTTTTGTTGTACTTCTTCTTTTTAGATTTTTTTTAATTTGGTAAACATAGGTAGTGTTTGGCCCAGCTTAAAATTAGCTTAGCTTCTCCTTTAGAAGGAGAGAAGCTGGGCCAAACACATTTTGAAAAGCCCAAAAAAAGTAGAAGTAACTTTTTTTTTATTAAGAAAAGGAGCTCCAAAAGAAGCTCTCCAGATCTACTTCTGGCTTCTGGCTTCTCCTTTTCTTCTTTTTTTTACCCAAAACCAAAGATCAAAAAAATTCCCCTTCTCCTTCCCCTTCCCCTTCCTCCATTCCCTCGCCGAACCTCGCCGCCGCCGTCGGTAAGGTGTGGAATGGTAGCTTAAGAGAAGAAGTAATCCAGTGCCTATTTTACAATAGAAGAAAAAGCTACAGCCAAAGTAGATCGGAGATCATAAACGAAAACAACTCTCAAGATACTTGGCTTGAGACCTGAAGTAAGTAGCCGCAAGGAAATCACGAACTGGAAGAGAAGTTGTGTTCAAATCTCCTTTTCAAGTCTCTCATATTCCATAAGGATGGGTATAGATGAACACTAGACCGGAGCTCTTAAGGTCAATTGAGAAGTTGTCTTGCAATTATAATCTGCATTGGACTTAGGTTTGAGATGGTTCAAAACAAGTAGAGATCTCTAACCGGATCTTCTAGATTCTCCATAACCTTCTCTTTGTATAATTGTATATAATGTTTATTGAGTTTGACTTAAATTTGTAGACTTAACTCTACAGATTTGTAATTGGATAATTTTGAAGAAATTATGATCAAAAAATTTTTGATACTTCATGCTCTATCTCTGATTGTTCAACCAAACTTTGCCAAACAACTTTTAGCTTAAAAGTTGCTTTAAAGTTAAAAAAAAGCTGACTATCCAAACAGCTTCAGCTTTTAATTTCAAAGCTGTACTTTCTAGCTTCTCCTTCTGAAGTAACTTTAAAGCTAAAAAAAGCTAGGCCAAACGCACCCATATACTAGTTTATTAATTTAATAGTTGTTGTATTGAAATATTTGTTCTTTTTGTTTAGAATTTTTTTATTAACATGCACCGGTTTATAGTATAATTTTATTTTAACTTTATTTATTTTGTAGAATCATTTTCTATAACATACACTAGTTTACCTATCTTTACTTGTTTTGTAGAATTAAATTTTAAAACATACACAACAATTAATTTTTTAAACATATACTAGAATTAATTTTTAGAACATACACTAGTTTATCTATCTCCTCTTATTTTGTAGAATTAAATTTTAAAACATACACTACAATTAATTTTTTAATCTCCTCTTATTTTGTAGAATTAAATTTTAAAACATACACTACAATTAATTTTTTAAACATACACTAGAATTAATTTTTAGAACATACACTAAAACTTTATTAACATACACCAGTTTAGATGGCATCTAACTGATCACGCGGTAGACATAGTAACCAAGAGTCCACTAGTAGTCGTCGCATTCCTTCCATTCCAACTCCATATGTAGAGAGTGAAGAAACACTTATGAATTATGATATTATTCCCAAATTTCATGAAACACACGGATCAAGTAGAAGTGGAAGACATAGAATCACAACCATCGGAACAAGGCTCTTCTCAATCCCATAAAACATGAGGGAACACTTCCGAACTACAAAAATATTTTGACTGTCCCTTCACAAAATGATAAAGAGTGTAGGACTAAAAATTTGTAAGAAGTGCCAAACACCCTATAAGTTTAAATAGGATCAGGAACGGGTACGCTTCAACGTCACTTAAATAAATGTCAACTCGAAATTTGTAAAGACAATCTCACACAACAAAAAATACACCCTAAGACCGGTCAAGTAGATAGTTATAGCTGCAATCACGATATCGTTCGTAGGAAAATGACCAAGTAATTAGAGATGAATTACTTTTGCACAAACCGCATTAAACCTCTATTATAAAAAATTGCTAGGAATGTAGTTAAGAGTGATTGTAAATTAGTTTACAATGAGGCTTTGGATTTTTTAGTAACACTAACAACACTACACACTAGAGTTTCTTTAACATCGGATGGGTAGGTAGGAGTGAATGGCGTACCAATGGTGTGTAACATGTCATTAGATAGATTCCAATTGGCTACTTCAAACGAGGATAATTTCATTCGGATTTGTTAGGTACCCACATAAGGGTGAAATAATTATCACACACATCATGGAAGCATGGAATAATTTCAGAATTTTTGATAAAGTTTTTGCTATTGGTTTTAGTAACGCCTCTAATAAGACTAAGGCAATCGCTAGTTTGAAAATTACATTAAATCCTATAGAACCGAAATTTTTTCATGTTAAGTGTGTCATATTTTAAATGTGTACAAGATGCACTAAAATATGGACACGATAAAATTGAGTCGATGAAAAATTGTGTTCATTTTATTACGTTGAGTGGTCCAATATATCAAGTTTTTCATGATTGATGTCAACTTAGGGAATTATATTTAAACGTTTTCCTAAAAATGTTAGACATCGTTGGAATTCGACTTATGATTTATTAGGTGTTGTTCTACACTATCGTTTTAATCTTAGATAATTTTGTGTTGCAATGGGCATGCAAGATTATATGTTAGATGATGATTTTTGGTTTTTTGCCGAAGGTTTGTATAAATTTTTAGAATCTTTTAATGATGCTTTCTTACAACTTTCAAAAATATATACATCTACATTTAGTGGTAGTTTACTTGCAATTATCACTATGATGACAACAATTAAAGATTTGATAAATGACCCTTTTATTGGAGAAATGGTTTATGCCGCTTATATTAAAATTTTAAAATATTTTCATTCAATTCCTATGTTATATTGTGTTGCTAGTGTAATGAATCTAATGATTAAGTTGGGCACAAAAAATTTAATTGAGATTTTTTTATACTTATGCTCCACACGATGAAATACAAGATTTTGATCATGTTACTTTTACTACAAATTTTGAGCATGTTTTGACTAGTTTATATGATAATTATGATAAACTTTATTCAAATAACACTTCACAATCACAAAATGTTAGTTCTTCTTCTATATTACCAAAGGGAAAGGGTCTTGTGACTAGTAGTATTTTAAATCTCATAAAATCAAAAAAACCAAGAACCAATTCACCAAATGAGTTGAATTGGTATAATGCACAACCTCCCATTGATGATGTAGCAGATGTGTTTCATTTTTGGAAAACTAATGAAAATAATTTTACTATTCTTTCTCGTATGGCTAAAGATTTGCTAACTATACCGGTGTCAACCGTTGCATCGGAAAGTATTTTTTCTCTTAGTGGCAGGATTATGAGCCTGAATAGGAAGCTTGGCATCAAAGAATTTGGAGATGTTAGTATGCGCCGAAGATTGGATGAGAGCGGAAGAGATGACCCAAGATTTATATGAAGCACACAATGGCTCAACAAGTAGCGCCGAATGAATATCTAGTACAATGAAGTTTGGATAATGTACCCTAAATATTTGGAAAATTTTGGGGGATGAGACTCTATATTTAGAGTTAAGTAGAAGTGCACGATAATAATCTATTGCCTTCTCTTCAATCTAAATAGAGGTCGTCTCAATCTCTAAATACAAATGTTCCCCTCATATTGTAAGTTGACAAAATTTGCATGAAATATTACTAATCTATTTGATTGTATATTAAACTTTATAATTCATAAAAATAATTTAATTTATGAACCTCTTTTATCTATATGTTCTTGATAATTCTTAACAATTTTCCTTCTTTGTCTTTGTAAAAATTTTATTAAAAAAAAATTCGACCCGGCCCGTGCCGGGATCCGGGCCGGCATTTCACCGACGAGGCCCGGCCCGACAAGTATCCCAACCCGGCCCGGCCGCTAGGCCCGAATACCACCCCTAATTTAGCATGATTTTTTGCTAAAGATTGAATTTCTCATCTTATATTTAAAAAAGAAAAAAAATGAAATTCTTTATGCTATACTTTCTGGATTTTATAATGTGCTTATATGATATTTTGATTTAATCTATGTAATTGCTCTGTATTTTTTATTCCTCATGTTAATTTTTTTTTTCCGTGAAGGATGATAACATGAACACTTGAGGTTTAAATATAATCATATCTGCACATGTTAGTTTAGACATAAAATATACAAGAAAACGGAAGAGTTTGGAATACGCATTCAAAAACCAAATCCCGTGCATGCACGGGTTATATTTCTAGTTTGCTTATTAATAATAAAGGCCTTACATGTAATTTTACCGGTGAAGCATCATAGTTATATACAAAATGCATTTTGTTACATTTATATCACTATTGTAGTACTTGTTTAAAAGGGTATATGTCACCAGATTTTTAAAAGACGCTTGCGTTAGCATTTATAGTAATATGATTTTTCACCCAAGTCCTTAGCATACCTAGATTGAATGGAAAAAGAAAGAGCTACCAACAACTATACTATAATCATTCTTCAACCAGACTCTGCAACATTTGAATGCACAAAGTATAAGGTTGAATACTAATATAAATAAGAGCTGAGATCACTTACACCCAAATGTTTCAAACTATTGGTGACATCCTCTTGTTGTTTCTGGAGCGTGGTTTTCAATTCTTTGAAGTCCTACAGCCAAATACATAAATAAAATATTTTGGAGATAAGAAATATAAGATAAATTTGAGGGATTCAATGGGCATACTGTAGACAGCTGCTCTAGTTCCGTCTCAAGTTGTTGCTTAAGACCGGACAGCTCCTGTATGTAACATTACAATACAGTTTCAGACAATAGAAAGATATTTAACAAAAACAATATTGTACTGAAGAGGATGATCACTCATTACTGCAACATTATTGCTCCAGATAGTTAAGATAATTTTGATACTATTGCGTACAAACAATGGAATAAACCAAATACAGGTTCTCCTCTCTCTTTTTTTCCTATCACAATTCATAAACCAGGAAATGCAATTGGCATATAAGTGCCCTGCACTGGATCAGAAACGGATAGATTTGCTTTTTCATCATTTTTGAATAATCCACTGTTGCATTATATCTTCTTAATACCATTTTCGAGTAGTGCCACTCTCATCTTGAGTAGAATGATTAGCTCGTTGTTTATCAAATTATCATAATGCTACTAGCAAACAACAATACCGGTCATAAAACAGGTGCTTATATTATTAGCATGTACACTGCACGTGATTTTTATCTACAAGAGTTTGATCCATTCATTGCAAATGAGGAAATAGTTGTCTTTTCGGAGATGAAAAGTTGGTTTGGGGGAAAAGAACATTGAAAATGAAATAACTCAAATGGGAAGTCTCACCGATAACTTAATGGTAGGTCTTTCTCAGAAAGAAAAATAATAATAATATGCTCATCCAAAGGGATGCCTTTTTTTCATCTTTAAATTAAATGATTTATCTGGATAGGAGTTTTAGATGCATGGCAGCATGGTTGAGATATAGTACGAGCAACACTCACAACCACACAATCTCAACTCTCTAGATATAATACTAGAGCTTATAGATGATCAAATGAAAATGGGGTAGAAAACATAAAGATGCTAGGAAGACAGTGGAGCATCATTTGCTACATGGCTTTAGTTTAACAATATAGCATATGGAAATCTTGAAAGTGATCAAGTGTACGACACAGTATTGCCATAGTTCCAAGTAATGGAGAATATGAAAGTGTTTATCAAGTGACCAATTGTAAGGCAGTGCAAGGTTGATGTGTAACATACCCTAAACCATCAAATTATGAGTCAAATTCCCAAGAGGTTCTACTGTTGTTCTTATTCCACAATGCAGTAGGCAAGTGCAGAGCAAAATATTGCTTCTCATAGTGATGAAGCGGGAAAAATAGCCAATAGATAATGAATCTAAAACCCTTAAGTCCATCCCAAAATGTGACTATTTGAATTATGAAACAGCAGCTAAAAAATATAAATGGAAATTATATTGGAAGGAAAATAAAATAAAACCCTTCTCCTTTAAGCTTATAGATGATCAAATGAAAATGGGGTAGAAAACATAAAGATGCTAGGAAGACAATGGAGCATCATTTGCTACATGGCTTTAGTTTAACAATATAGCATATGGAAATCTTGAAAGTGATCAAGTGTACGACGCAGTATTGCCATAGTTCAACAACATAACTAGTAATGGAGAATATGAAAGTGTTTATCAAGTGACCAATTGTAAGGCAGTGCAAGGTTGATGTGTAACATACCCTAAACCATCAAATTAAGAGTCAAATTCCCAAGAGCTTCTACTGTTGTTCTTATTCCACAATGCAGTAGGCAAGTGCAGAGCAAAATATTGCTTCTCATAGTGATGAAGCGGGAAAAATAGTCAATAGATAATGAATCTAAAACCCTTAAGTACATCCCAAAATGTGACTATTTGAATTATGAAACAGCAGCTAAAAAATATAAATGGAAATTATATTGGAAGGAAAATAAAATAAAATCCTTCTCCTTTAAGAATGTTACTGCCTATTATAAAAGCAAAAAGTGTCAAACTTTATCTTGAAAGCAGTTAAGAGTGGGCAAGAGTCCTCAAAAGACGTATAAAATGACAGCCCTGTTAATTCATTTATCGCACTAGTACAATCAGTCAACAAATGACATACAACTGGTGCCCTCTAATTAATTTCTCTCTCTAGACTGTTACCTAAGGACTTTGAAAAAATCATTTTATTCTACAAATAAAATCTATTCCAAAAGTTCCCTTTGAACTTTTTTATAGAGAATTACTCATGCATCCTACCTAAACTGCTTTCCTACTTGGAATCTGGACCATTAGGTTTGTTAATTAATGAAAGGGACTGATATGAGCAAATTTCATGATCATGACTGAATTTACTACAAAATTAACTTCAAAGCACAAGTATACTGAATGTGAATAGAATGCATCAGACTCCATTGAGATACAAAATGAGCTGACAGTAATTCCACTAGATTATTGTCTGAATGAGTCAGCAAACAGATCATTGTTCAATTTGGTTTTGCTATTGTCCTTACAAACAAATAGCCCCAAAATTTTCTCCACCAAAACCAAAACAAACAAAACAATACAAAATAAAAATCCAAAGTTTTTGCTATGGAATAATCTAAATCTGTTTAGAAAGATTCAATAAGAATTTAGACATGATAAGTAAATATAATTACGAGTACACTAAAGAAGATATAGTGCAACGACAGTTGACAAGCAAAGGTATGAAACTTAACAACGGTCCTTATTCTTGAATAACAGAAAATTTCATAGATTCAACCCAAAGATTTTCCGCAGAAAAAAGGAAGCACTTACATCCCTATATGATTTGAGCTGTGTATCCACTGTTAATCGCCAGCCCTGAACATTCTGTAACCAATCAACAAACTATCAACTCATGTTTGTGATATTAATAGTTTATTGAGCTGTCGGCTATCTGGGAAATTGTAATAATGTGAAATGCAAATATTTATTTAAATGCATGGAGTTGCCAATAATCTTGGTCACTTAATTTTGTTAACAACAAAATGTATTCAGTATTACAATGCGCGCGTGCACACACACACACACACACACACACACAGAGACCTGTTTTAGTCCTTGAATCCTAGACAGCAACTCAGATTGTGATTCATCCAAATCCTGTATGAGATCAGGAAAACCAATTTAGAAAGAACAAATCCTGTGCATTTTATAAATGTTGCCTCATAGAAGATGAATCACAAACATTACTTTGATCATTACTCCTAGAGGTCGACTGCTATCCTTCTGAAATAAGAAGCCGGTTAAGGTTACTCATTTAAGAATTAAGATCAAAATTTCATACCATTCTCATTTTAATAAACAGATGATCATACCGATGAACTAGAAAGAGGAGAGGACTCTTGAGATTTGTCTGATTCCTGGGAAACAAATGACACAGAAATTAAGACCAAGAAATTCAAATCCTTTATAAATATCCTATATTTAAAAAAGATATACTTGAGGAAAGTTGGTGATTGGTAAGGCAAAGATTACCACAATAACGGTTTACTCTCCATATTTAATTGAGAGGTGGAACTGGAATTGACGGTACCCACCCAACATTTAAAAAAAAAATTAAAGAAAGCTAAACAAACACATAAATAATGAAAATTAATGAGAATTTTCAGATTTGTTATCGGCAAGTACAACTAGCACGAAGATAAGATGTTTTATATTTTATATGGTGGGGCCAATTAGACCTCTATAGTGTAGTACCACTTCCACTGCACTTAGTGTACTACTGTTCTAGTGAGAGACAGAGTGGACCATACAAACAATTAATGCAAATATTTTCTACATGGGCTCCACAGATTTGAATCTAGCAGTACAAAGTGGTAGACAACAGAAGCTCCATTTTTGGTCGAAACCTTGGGGGAGCACTGTATGTGGGTTAGTTTGAATGTAAAATCACATTGTAACTCATTTACCACACTGACACAATAGTAGTGGGTTGTAATGAGGTTTTTGACGTTTTGAGATTGTACAAATGAATAAGGAAGTTGAAGGAAAGCAACTGTTTCGTTTTTTTTACCGGAATCTTTTTTCCTTACTCTTCTCTTACATAGAAAACCTATTTCTACCACCTTCACCTCCTTCCCTCCCTATCTCTTATCTTCTCAACCACTAGCCATAAATAACCTTAGGGTTTCCTTTGATTTCCATACGAATATACATAGCTTCCCTTCTTCCATTTTGCAATCCAGCTTAAACCATAAATCTGATTTCTACTTAAAAATATTCTTAAAAAGACTGCGCGCGATAGTATTATAGTTAACCAATTCTTTCTTCCTAAAGTGATTCCACTACTGCTGCTAAAGCGGATGAGTGAAGCTACCTACCGTACTTGACCTGCCATGAAAGTAAGGAGATGTACACATGCGGGTATCTGAACTCGCACGCGCACGCTTGCGTGTGTGCGCGGGTACCTTAACTCACGCACGCGCGAACGGCCCCGAGGGCTGAGGGGCTTCCTCCGTCTATTTCACCTCCCGGATACATATGCGAGGTCAAAAAGTAGCTCAGTCAGAAGAACAAGTAAGACTCGGAGTTAAGAGCTAAGAGTTCTGAGCTAAGTAGCTGCTGAGCTATGAGCTCTGAGCTGATTCCTTATCAAAATGGTTTATTCCACACAGTATATATAGGGTGAGAAATAAAAGCAATGAATATCTATGCATGCATCTCTAATGGATGCTTCAGTGCTTCTACAAGATGTGTTTCTGATATCCGAAGACTAATAAGAGAGTTGATACATATATGTCTGGTCATTGTTTTATTTATGTACCTTTTAATTTTTAATTGTTTGCTAAATTTTCATACAAAAAATTATGTGCTTTATTCTTCAGCAGTGGGTCCTTAAAAGTTGAGAGATTCTCACAACTTTAACGCTTATAATTTTTATTTTTGTCCCAAATTTATTCATTTATAACTAACATGTACCAACATACTTTGATATACATTCTTGTTTGACTGATTTGCAAAAAATGTGTCCATCTTCCAAAGTGGGCATTAAATTAACTATGATCAATTCGTAGATTTGCAGTGCATTTTCTTGGATTGTCTTATGTAGGGAAATGAAGTTTAAGGGAAGACACTATGATGTTCCAACATTGATCAAAACGTTCTCAATTCTGGTCTAGATCATATATGATTGATATATCCCCTGAGTTTGTGAACCAAAATGGGTGTATGTTGCAGACACTTGTTTTTGGAGGTGATGCTATGTTCATAGCTTCTAACTGCCAATTTCTTATCATATGTTCTATAGGTAACTGAAGGTGAGGGGACATGATGACCATGCTATGAACCACACCAAATCACGAGTAACTAAATCTTATTATCTTCTAGATCCTACATGATAGGACCATTGCAATAATCTTAGGAAGGTGATGGTCTGTTCATTGCCCGTCATTCCTTTAAATCATAACTTTTGGGGGTTTGAAGAGTGTCTATGAGTCAGCAGGGCGTGTGTGTATTCATGCAAATTCTAATGGGCTCTAAACTAGGAATGTAATGATCTATAGACTTCAGCACTCTTTTCTGGAACCCTAGTTGGAAGTCAAAAATAAGAAGATATTAACTCAGAATGGAGGGATCTGAATGTGCAGGAAACTGAGTACGAAGTTATTTCCTCAGAGTTCATTAAACATGTTTGATTTATCAAATATTTGATGTTAGTTGATGGAAGTTATTCATTATTTACTGGGGTGAGATAGCTCTTTTTTTCATGTATAATATAATTAACCTTGCTGCAACAATGTGGTTCCATGAATAGCTAAAAGGAACCATGGTCATGCTATTTACTTGCTTTATCTATATATGTCTAAGATAAAAAAATATCAAATGTTACAATAGTATCAGATAGCACTTTTGATGTTTTCTAAAAGATATTTACCAATAATTATCTCGTAAATTGATGTCGTTCCTCTAAATAATGCATGCTGCATACAAACATAGCTATACACACTAGATATACTATCTCTATATGAGTTCGAGCTTATAAAGTTCATTAGTTCTCTACTCATCTGATAAACCCAGCTTCTGCTAATTATTTCAAGGATGACCTTGAAGAGTTGTCTTGTTCAAGCATGTTCCTAATGGTATACCAATCTAAATTAGAAGAACCACTCAACTTGTGAATATGCCATTTTGACTTACTTCACAAATGGAGTTGGTTTAGCTTAGCTGCTACAAATGAATAATCTTACTGCAAAAAAGTAAATGCAAAAAGGAAAACTACAATTATAATCTTCAGTTCAGAAAACATCACCTCATATAGCGAGTCACTTGTGGATACTTGCTGGAATTTCCTCTCTTTCTCTATTCTCTTTTCTATTGAAGGATAAACAAATAGTACTGGGTATTCACCTAGATGGCTAGACCATAAATTTTCTATAAACACTGGTGATTAATTAGTTATCATACAATTTACTTTAAAGTCTACCAGTAACTGTTAACCTTTTTTATGGGATTGGTTATATTTGAAATGGATTTTAAATATGTGTAATCAATTACCATGATCTTTGATCCTGAATGTTGAGACTCTTTCGTATGTCCAAGGAGTGTCTTAAACAACTAAATACTGTTTTTCAGTATCTTAGATGATGACAAAATTTTCATATCGATATTAGATATCTGGGATATAACGATGATATCATAATATTATATACCTATATTTGTGATATAGTTATATATCCAAAATGTTATCTAGATAACCTTTACATAATATTATATAACTATATCACAAATACAAACAGTCTAATGCACCTCACCTACATGAAATTGCATACCATATAATATACAAAAGAAAGATATCTACACATGAAAGATTAAACATATTAAATAAAATAAGAAATAACAAGTTATAGACATACAATGTGTGTGTGCGCTTACAAATATATTTGAATGTTCCTTACTACATAACAATGAGAAACTGATGGCAAAAAAGTGGGTGAAACTTGAAAGGAGATAAGGGTTGGAAATTAGACCGAGTTTTTTGCCATGAGTAGATCAGGTTTCAGCTCATTCACGTTCGAGTTCAAATCATATTTGAATCCGAACCAATTCTCTTCTTAAATCCAATAGTGTTATTCCTCAATATCAGGTAATATCTCGGATTTCAACCAGTATAATGCGCAAAATATATCAATACGACATCCATTTTGCAGATATTGAATCAGTGACGAAAGCCTATAGAAACCACTGCAACGGCGGCCGATACTTAAGACACTGGTCTTAGAAGACTTTCCAACTCAAAAGAAATTCGTCGATTCTTGCCATGGGTCACTGAGATCTTAAATGAACTCTCTTTGCCCCTCTTCCATTCACCATTTTCTTAGATCCTCTCCATTGGTCAAGCTGAACAAACCCTCTTTGCATGTCTTCCATTCACACCTTTGATTTTCTTCATTTGTCAGTCAGATTTTGAACAAACCCTTTTTGCTCGTCCACTCAGACCCTGTTCTTTTGTTCTTTTACTTTTGTCACCCGGATCTTGAATAAAACCTCTTTGTTCTTCTCAAACACATTCAAACTGGAATCTTGTCGAAGACCATTAATTCCTAGCAAAAAAAATCTCTATTCATCGAAAACTTAAACCTAGTGTAAGAGCTCTTTAAAAAACAATAAAGGGACTGACCCCTACTCTTTCTATAGAATGATATCCTTCAAAGGTTAGGATTAGATTTATTTTATCTACATATTATATAGATTGGTTGGAAACAAATGGATGATGTATCACAATAACTTATCTAAAGGTTTTGCCTTCTATGACTATCTGCCTTGCGCATCTATCTGTCTAGACTCAAGCTTTTTGACAAAACTGCACAAGCATTAGGAATTTTGTCTTTGGTAATAGATGCTTCGAGCAACTTAATTGTGGAACCAATTCCTTCAAGCATGTTGGACCTAACCAGTTACATCAATCATGTCATTGGTCACTATTTGGAGGTCTTACCTTCTATGACGCTGCTCCAAATTATCTGACCTACGCATCTTGCTGCTGCCTGGACTCGTCCTTTTCGACAAAACTACACATGTTGCGATTTTTCATTTGTAATAGATGCATCGAGCTACTTAACATTGTCTAACATCTATAACTATTATAATGGGAGAGATGGGGTTGGTAATTAATTAACAATTTTTTGTATGTGTGAAAACACGTGCAGCGCACGTGTTTGTGGTTTTTTTTGTCTTTTTCCTTCCTCCTCCGCGTGCATCGCACGTGCACGTGTTGGTAGGTTTTTTTTTGTCTTTTTCCTTCTTCTTCCTCCACGTGCATCGCACGTGCATGATACTAGTATTCCTTAAGTGTGTTGGTGGTCACCTATGTAACGCCCCGAGCCCGGCTCAGCTGCGCACGCGGCTACACGTACGCACACACGAAAGAACGGACACAAAACTCTAGCCACGCCCACCACAGGCTGCCTCAAAAGGGTGGTTAACCATTTGGTACCCTAATCATTGGCATTTCCTAATATATACTCATTCCTACTCTACCCACATCCGATATGGGATTAATTCCCCTAGTCAAATCCGGTCAAAGCAACCAGCATACTTCCTTTCATTCCTTAGCCCCATAGGAAATCCCATAGGCTCATCACACTAATAATTCCCATAGGATCATCCTATAGGCCACACATTAATACCAACCTCATTTTCCTTCTTTCTTTAATTATTATTATATATATATATATATATATATATATATATATATATATATATATATATATAATATTATATATCTCTATATAATATTACACATATACCGGGTGTTACAACCTAATAGATCAAGTTGCTAGACACTTTGGTCACGAGCATCCCAATCCAAAGAAGTTTGTCTACACGTCAAAACCTCCAAATAACTTATTGAGATATCCGACTCATTTGTTTCCAACCCATCTATGTGAAGCGTTGATAAAAAAATAATCCTAACCCTTAAGAGTGTGCCCTTTCTGCAGAATAGAAAGCACAAAACACAAGTTAATACCCTAGGATTTGTTTATAGGAATCAATACACCAACTGAAATTTGATGAATGAAAATTTTTTGGCAAAGAATTACGTATCATCACCTAGTTGACCATTTGGGAAAGCAGTCCAGAGAAAACTGTAAAGAATTTGCTCTAGATCTGAGTGACAAACAAAGAGAATCGAAGTAGAGGATGTGAGTGAAAAAGGAGCGACAATAGTTTGTCATTGCATCCAATTGACAAATAAAGAGAATCAAATGTGAATAAAAATAATTGAAGCATGTCCATTTACATCGAGTAATATGGATAATTGAAGAAAAGGGTTTTGAGTGGAAAATGATCAAAAAGAAAGAAAACATTCAAGATCACGATGAGTCTGACGCATAGCAAGGGTCATGATGACCCATGCGAGGAGGGTCTTAAGATAGTTAATTATGTCTTAAGAGAAGTTCCAACTCAAAGGATATACTATAATATCTAAGACACGGCCAAGAAGTGTCTAATACATGTTTAAGGAGCGTCCATGGAGTGTTTATGTCCGACACGGGTATGACTTCGTGATAGTAACTTTGTGAATGAATGTCGCCAAAACTAAATATTTAATCCGAAACACTTGTTTCCTTCTCACCTAAGTAAATGTGAACAAGCAAAACCTCAGCCACCTCAACCTCATATGTCCTCTACGTGGCAAACTAGGATACAAACTCAAATTGCTTCATTAACAAGAATCTCAACATAATATTCACATCCCTTAAAATTTTATATTTGCATAAAGTCAATCAACCATCTCAACATGAATCTCCAATTTACATCTTGGTCCCTCTATCTTTTATTTCATACTAATTAACTTATAAGGACTTGAAAATAAAAAAAAGGAATTCTTCAGTATTATTTGTGAGAATTGATCCTACTTTAGTAGCTTTTGATTAATGGTTGTAATTTGTGAGAATCCGATCTTTCGTAGAACTTCTGTTATCAGTAGTATTTTGTGAAGTGTGTGCTACATATGATTGGTTAATTGTCTAAAGCTACTCACTTTGTTCTTGTATCATGGTGTGGTGTGCTAAATCTGAAACCCATCTCTATCAATAATCATGGTTAGTAGCAAGGAGTTTAGACACCCAACCAGTTATATTAGTCATGAAAAAAGCATACAAAGTGCACGTGTTCTGACTTCTGAGCATGTATGTGGTCTTTAAGCAACCACTAGTGAAAGGCCCCCCTCTAGACTATGGTAGCCGGTCTGTGCACGTCCCACACACAAAACAATAAACTCAACTTTTATATCAACGACGTTGGGATGAAGGCTCTGTTGATGTCATATAAATCCTAAATATTTTTTCCTATTAGTGGCCTTCTAAGAGCATCCACACTCGTTTTTGCCAAATTTAACAAAATGGCGAAAAGAGAAATGGCAATATGAGAGTTTCTTTGCATTGGTCATTTGCCAAAATATGAAGAAAATTAAAAAAAAGTTTATCCGACGGAACATGTTGTTCCGTCGGAGAGGTTTGTTAGTAATTTTTAGGACAATTACAATGGTATTAGTTATTAAATGGTGTTTGGTGATTTAATTAGTGATTAAATTATCACTAAAGCATCGTTAAATTAAGAAACCAAGCTATTATTCCATTAAATTAATAGGTAAACCTTTATTAAGAAACCAAGTGTTGGAACAGAACATGTTGTCCCGTTCAATAATTTTTTGGTGTCGAACGGGACATGTCCCATCCGAGGCCATTTTTTTATTTATTTTTTTACGTAACATGTTGTTCCGTCCAATACTTTTAAAAAAGATTATTAAAAAAAACCTTGGACGACACAATATTAAGCATCCAATCCCCTTTAAAAATTATAAAAAATATGAGACGAAACATTATGTAGCGTCCTCTATATTTGACAATTGCCAAATCTGTTTCTCAAATATGAGAAACTACTGTTCCCCATTTCTCATAATTTGGCAACCTAGCAAACAAGTGCAGCGCTCACTTTCTCATAATATGAAAGTTTTGGCAAAATAGCAAACAAGTGTGGATGCACTAAGTGCAGAATTAAATTACACCTGGCCCAAAAAGAGCATACTACTTTTGTAATGTCAAGAGAGAAATAGTGGAGCCCGCCCGCAAACAATCATTCAAACATGCATTACATGAACACAATGTTCAATCTACTAAAACAAAGTCTTCCTATCATCCCTCGCACCAGCATGTGACCTTACGAACTCACCAAACAATCTCATGTTCTGATCTCACTATACCCCAATCTACCAACATGTTTAACTAACACTACCTAAAATTCTGACTTTAATGCTTCCCTTACAGCACGTAACACTACAATCCATTATTGATACAAATATCGAGCGAATCACAAAACAAATAAAGTGTTCAGAAATATCACAGCATGTATCGAATTACCGTGATCTTCGATCCCGAATCTTGAGACTCCTTCACCTGAAATCACAAGAAATGGCGAATCATAAGTTATCCATATAGATTGCGATAAGCTGAGATCTAACGAGAAATTGATCGAATTGGAGCGATCGGATTAGGGATGACCGGCGATTGCGAGAGAGGAGACTTTGGCGGAGGAGAGAGAGGTGAATCGGAGTCCGCCATTAGAGATCAAATTCCAGATTTAGGGTTAGGGTTAGGGTTTTCAGAAAGAGGGGTTCGATTTCAAATGATGCGAAGATGACGGAAATTTAGCGGGCAGGCAGTGACAGTCCACCCTCCGATACACCGGCAATCACATGTGAATTTCGAAAACTTACCGGCTATTTCCGGTTGTTTAACGGGGGGTAGGCCCCAGCACTGCAAAGAACGGCGCTCTGGAAAGTTCTTGTGGGGCCCGTGGTCCGGGGTTACGTGTTCAGGACCTATTGGATGGAAATGCTGTGCGGTGCTATTTTGAAGATACTAGTGCTCCACCGAAAGCTTATTACTGACTCTCTCTTGTTTTGCTGTCGGTTCCAGCACAGCAAACTCGGATCGGTTCCAGCTAGTGCTAGCCAGCTGGAATGTGGGACCCTATTGTTACTGCAAAATTATTCTTTGCATTACTTTATTAATATCTTTTGAGCAATATATAGCAGTAATCTAGATATTTATAATTAGTTATATTTCATTTCGTTAATTTATCATTAATGAAGCGGTGGTGTAGTCAATTTTATTTTTTTTATTACAAATATTTTCTAAATTCTCCCATCTCATTCTCTTCACCACTATTGTGAGGCGCTACCGCATTCTAACCATTTTGAGTTGTTCAGCATCTTTTGATTTGACGGTGTAAGATTCTTGATAACAATTTAAGGGGTACTCTTCGGGCTGGAGTCTTGCGATTCTATCTGCTTACATCAAAAAAAAAATTTAAGGGGTACTCAAATTGTATTGTTGGTGTTCTAAGGATGTTATGTCCAATAATATTTTTTTAATACATATTTTATTGTTTCTGAATTTTAGCTTTATGTCACATGTGAACGACAGTTGCAAAAGACACTTGTTCCATCTTACTAAATGGCATCTTTAAAAATAAAAAAAAAAGACAAATGTCAGTTGTACTACTATAAAGGCAAGCCAAATTATTTTTTACCTAGCGGGCCTTTTTTGTTGTAATACTCTTGTAAAATATAGTATTAGTATGGGTCAGATAAAAAAATAGAGGAGAAATTTTTTTACATGTCAATATGGTCAACCCCTCATTGGACTTTAATTTGTTAGGATTGTGGTCTTATATACACGTAGGCAGTGAGTACTTGAAGTTGGAGAAGAATAGAAGAAGACAAAGACATCAAGAGACAAGAGCAGCAAATTAAAGATGTGCAGTCTAGAGAGTTGCGGCCAACCGACCGGACGTCGGCCGACCTTGACTGTAGGAGGTTCTTCGGGTATACAAGGTTCAACAGAGAAGGGGACGGTCGTCCGTGCAGTCGACCAGTCATGTCTCGTGTGTGGGCTTTACACGTTTCAGCCGACAGCGACGTTATGTGTTATTTGGGTTGACGAGTTTAAGGGCCAATAAGCTGGATTTGAGGGTTTACTTGGGGCTATATATATGGTTGTAGACTCTAGTGTTTATATCAACTGATTATAGAGAAATGGTGAGCCGTTATCATTGTTCAACTTCAAAAGGAGATTGTGCCGAGTGTTTCAAAGATGATATAGATAGATTGAGAGCTGTAATATCTTTCGTAATCTTTGTATTTATTGAAAAATAAAAAGTATTAGTTATCTCTGCATATTGATTTTTATTGGGAAATAAGAAGTATTGGTTATCTCTGCATATTGATTGTGTTCATGTGAGATATTGTATATATTATGGTGGCTTGTTATTGGTTTATCTAAGTCTTTATAGTTTCTATTGCTTGTAGTGTACTTCCTCTATTAGCACTACGAGTTGTGGTAGATTCTTCAGTATAATTTTTGATTTAGACCCTTTATTTTTTCGACTATAGTATACACTCCTCAACGAAAAAATACTTTCTATCAGCTCCTTTACTACCAACATACAATCATATAACATGTATTAATAAAGCCAACATTTTTTATTTATTTTATAACTACCTAGACTACTTTTATTCTCGATCTCCTTAAGTTCTGTTCATCAAGCTTTTCACTTCCTTTATATGAATAATGGTGCAATCGTAGTTTGGAAGTGTGCGAGGGGGTAAGAAAAATGGAGGATGGGTTTGTGCATTAAGATTTGGATTAGGTGGTCGAGGTGGAGGTAGAAAAGGAAACGGACGGTGATGAAGGAAGGAGGAGTCGAGGTCCCAATAGAAGGAGGACTCGTCTACATTCAAGAGTGGTGGAAGGATAAGAGTTGAGGTTGTTAGAACAAGAATTTCAGAAAACAGAAATGCTAACAATAATTGTGAAGAGTTACAATTACATGAAATAAACAAAACAAACCATACAATACAGAGTCGATATTTGAATATCTCTATCCTTAAAGCAATTTTCGCCCCGTAGTGTGACGGTGATTGACGATGTAACGCCCTGAATTCCTAAATATACTGAATTCGAAGTTCCACAGAATCTTTACACTTTTTTTGTACAGTTTTACAAGAAAATAAAAACTTTTTGTTACATCAGAGTTTATACTTACATTACATATTTACAACGGAATCAATTTACAACAATTTACATAAATTGAAATGTACAACACTTGAATCATTCTTTAATCAGCATGCATTCTTTACTCTTGTTAATCACCTTACCCTGCATAAACATTGTAGGCGCGTCAGTGCTTACAACCGACGAAATATTATACACGACTATCCTCTCTATGTCGAAACAAGTATAACGATTCTTAAATACTTAAACAAACCACAAACTTGATCACGAACATAACTACAAGGGACTATCCTATAGATGTCGTGTTGTGCGGTGCGCTTAGTCCTTAATGCAGTTATTTATATTAGATGACACTAATGCGTACTTGTTCAGATTCTATGCATCCCATACTACATAGGTCTGAGGGCAAGCCCTTAACCGTTCTTCATCTTGCAAGGTTCAATCCCTCGTCATGACTTAAACTACTATTGTAACTACGATAAGTATCCTAAATGTTCTATGAGTTACGGCTCATGTCCAGACAGCCTGGAGGGGAATCCCACGTCATGTCACGATGTATCGTGAAGAACCTATGGACAATTCAGACTCCGTCATGAGACATGACACCGCCCGTAGTGTAACATCCTGAATTTTTATTTATAAAAGTTTGAGATTTTACATGTTTTGAACGTATGATTTCATATGCATTTTCTTGAGACAAATATTTTCTTCATAGCCTAAGCTATTAATTATTCTCCTTATTTCCTAACAGATCTATTTTTAAAGCCTAAATAAAATTTTAGGCCTAATTCTAGCCCATTATAATTAATTTATTAATTAATTCTCTTGAGCCCATGGTATTTTGGCCCATTAGTGAGCCCAATTAATTTAAATTCTCTTTTAATTAACCCAACTTGTAATGTACATCAACTTAATAAAGAATTAATTAAAAGAGCGAGAACAAAATTTTGTAGGGGTACTAGTTTGCATGTGCATTGCACTTGCACGTGCAAATGCACCTTTGGGAGTAGGCCGTACAGTGCAAATAGAGAGGGAGAGATGAGAGTAGTGGTGAGGTGGTTATCTCATTCAAGGGTGGTTGCTACAACTCCCAAACTCATCCTAGCCTTTGATCCTTAACTATTTTGACTAATCCTAGCCATTCAATCCATTCAAAAATGTGTAAATACCCCCTTTCATTTACTCATTTTTGCACTTGAAAAAAGAAAGAAACATAAAAAGTTAGAAAATGATTGAGAGAAAGTGAGAGAATGATTGAGTGTGTGCTAGTGTGTGCGTGCACCTTTGGAGGCCGGCCAAATCGACAAGAAGAAGGGGAGCTCAGGTTCCATCAAGCACAAGGAGGTGAAGGCAATTTGCGGCTCGATCTAGGAGGAGAATGATCGCTCTTTGTTCGAGGAGATTTCTAGGAGCTCTTTCTTTTGTTTCTTCAAATAGGTGGGCAATTTTTGCTAACTTCTAAGTAGTATCATGCCAGGTGGTGTGCTAATCATGCTAGAATAAATAAGTAAAAATATTGCTCTTTGATAATACCATGATTAATGTGAAAATGGAACATATGTGAAATTGCATGAAATGACTAAGTGAAATTGATTGAATGATATAATTGTTGTTGTGATATTGTGATATTGATCTAACATGCTAAGTTAGAATAAATGTTTCTCCATGTCGAAATATTCGTGTATGTGGGAAAAGTGCAATTTAAGAAGTATGCTTATGTGAAAAATACAAATGGTGAGAATCTCCATGTTATTAATTAAAATAATATTGATTAGTAAATTATGTATGTTTATGGCTAGTATGATTATTACTAAATAATCCTAAAAGTTGTATGTTATTTTTTGGGAAAAATGAACATTTTATTATTTAGGCCAAATTCAAGAAATGATCATTTTGTGTGTAAATCAAAAGGGAGGAAGAAAAACTCATTAGTCTAATTGTTACCGCTGTTTTTGGTGTGGGGGTAAACAGATAGAATTTGTGAGTCCGGGAAACACCTGAACGATTGACTCGGCCTTCTTGCTCCTGGCACAACCTGCAAGGAAGTGCGAAACACCGGGGTTGATTCCGGCGACGCACCCTCCGACGCTCTTGTCAGTAATCAGGAAAAGATTAAGAAAGAGCTTAAGTGGTGAAAGAGTGATTAACCTGGTCTCGGTGGTAGAGGGGTTGTATTTATAGTCGCCTTTGGAACCATTTGGGGCCTAATTTCCTGCCTAACAAATAGGAGAAGAATCCTCCTATTCTGTTTTAGGAAGTTAGGCCTTGATTCCCTGGTGAGATCTAATCAGGCTTGTTGATTTGACCAAATCAGTGGCCTGATTCTCTTCTTGGCGGATTGGGCTTGTATCGGGTCGGGACCCGTACCCAATTGAAGTGGATCTATTCGCGGGTGGTTGGTTCTGTGAGAAGGAGGCCTAATACCCGTTTTGGATCCATCTGTATGTGAAATTACCTTTTTACCCCCGTGCTTCAGGATTCGTGCTCGATCTGGACGGTCCCGATTTAACCCCAATTTTAGCCATATCACGAGCCCCCCACTCCTAAAGGCTGAGTGTGATCAGACTTTGAGGAGTAGTTTAGCTGTTTTAGTGGCTGATGGAGTTGTATTGGAGTCCAGACGTGGGATTTCGAATCTAGAAAGGGGGTAGTGAGGCAACTTTTGATGCCGCTGTCAGTTCTCTGGTCACATCGGGTATTCAAGAGTTTTTATCTATTTTTTCGGACTACTTGTTTAACTTTGCGACGCGTTTGCTAATCATTCGGGGGCCTTAGTCGTACATTCTGGGCGATAATTGTTCGTTCAAGGGTTCGAAAATGTGCCCCCTAAATCTCAATTACTCTCCAGAATTTTTGGCTAATTTTCCCGAATTTTTAACAATTTTCTCGCAATTTTTAAACAAATAAAACAAATTAAATAGATAAAAAATGATTTAAATACCGATTTATGGCGTGGTTCGATCTGGGCCGCTGATCGCAGATGGGCGCGAACTTCGGAAAGATCTGATGGCTGCTGCTGCTCGGCAGCGTTTTTCTCCGTTTACCAGTTCGGGAAGGCCTCTGCTCGGCAGCCGACCGAAGGCATGGGGGTTCGGCAGCCGACCGAAGGCTTGAGTGACGTGGCGTTATCTGGGCCGTTGGATGTTGGCACGCATCTCGAGACGGGAACGGTTCCCAAGAAAACGCTATCTTGTCTTTTAGCGCACGTGGCGCAATCTGAGCCGTTCGCCATTGGGAGCGTGAAGTTCTGGGAGATCCAACGGCTGAGATAGCTCGGTGCCTTTTTTTCTCCATTTACCAGTTCGGGAAGGCCTCTGCTCGGCAGCCGACCGAAGGTATGGGGGTTCGGCAGCGTCGTGGCGCTATCTGTTCGGAGGCGATCTCGCTTCCGAGGGTATTAATGACGCTCGGGGTTTGTGCGGCATTCCCCTTCCCCAGGTCATTAAGAATAATTCCTTTGATTAACGCGTGGCGTTTCGACTTCCGGGGATCAATAATTCCCTCAATTAAAACGCGGCGCTTCAATTTCCGAGGGTAGTAATGGCTGGTTCTTGGTGGCAGGCTATAAGTACTCCACTCCCTTTGTCGCTTTCGTCACAACCAAATCGAGTTCCAGACCTCGGAGGCGTCTGCCTCGGGTAGCTTCTTTCTTGAGGTCCGGAGAGGTGGTCGCTCTTCTGCCTGGTTTTTCCTTCGTTCCTGACGGCCCCAAAGTGGATGTTAGGAGCGAGGGGGGACGAGGTAGTAGTGGCGGCGACCGTGGTCCGGATCCGAGGGATAAGTTACTTCGGAAGGACGGGCGGTCGCCTTGTTGTCTTGTTGTTTCCCCATTCCTCTCTGCTCCGAAAAGGTGGTGTCAGGAGTGGGGAGCAATAAGACAGTAGGGTCGACGGCAATAGTCCTGTCCCGGGGCGTGGACTTCTTCGGAAGGACGGGTGGTCGTTCTCTCACCAAGATCTTCAGCTTTCTTTGGTGGCTCCGAAGCGAGCGTCGGAGAGAGCGGAGGTCTTGGTGAGAGAGTGACGATCCATGTCCGATGCCGATCTCTTGGTCCATTTCATCATCAGTAGCAGCTCGGGCTTTTGGACCGTCCGAGCCTGTTGTTTGCAACTGTGAAGGCGCTGTGGCTAGAGCCCTTTGGCAAGCCGCGCCTTCCAGATACAAACAACTGGCTCGGAATGGTGCGTTCTTCCCGATCCCTGAGTGCGGATGGGTCTCCTCTCATCTCTGTCTTCCTTCCGGGCTGATGGCTTTTGATGGATATCAGCCCGGGGGAGTTAGAGATGGGGGGAGTGCCGATCTGTTCCCGCCCGGGGCTCGTGGTCGGCAGAATGCCGATTGGTGCACGGGACCTGGGGGGCGTTCGCCGAAGGCGGCGCCTCAAAACTAAATCAAAAATTTTTCCGGGTTCTTTTTAGACGAAGGTGGGGCGTCCGAGGGTCCGATCGTCCGAGCGACGTGGCGCTATCTGAGCCGCCGGATGCTGACACGCATCTCGAGATGGGCGCGTTCTCCAAGAAAACACTATCTTGTCGTTTAGTGCTCTCGGCGAGATCTGGACCGTCTGATGAAGATCAGGCGCGAAAGTTGAGGGAGAAGGGAGTTTTCCCCATTTACCAGCTCGGGAAGGCACTTGCACGGATTCCGAGCGGACTCTATTGCAGCCACGTTCGGTTTGCTCGCAGCTCGGATTCTCGTCCCATCTTGCCGAGCTGGTTGACTTTGTGGTGGGCCTTCGAGATGCTTCGAGAGTAGCCCAAAAGTCGCTCTGGAAGTCCAAGAGACGCCTCATTTTCACTATAAATCTTTACCCCCCTTTGACCAAGTCTTCACTTTTCACTTTCACTCTCTCTCTTCCGTATTTACTTTGCTTCGAGGTCTTTAGCTCCCTGGTGGTGTCGCTAGCTGTCGCGGTAGCGTTCCTAGTTCCGGCGAAGTTTCCGACCGTAGCTGTCACTTCAAGGTCAGTCTCTTTCCCTTCTCTCTTTAGGAAAATATGGTTAAGATTTCGGCTGAGACCCCCGCCTCGGAGCAAGCCGTTGGCCGAGGGGAGAAAGAGAGAGGAGTAGTGGAGCCGAGCGAGCAGGACGTTGTTCGTCCGGACGCGGAGGGCGGAGTGGCCGAGGTGCCCCAAGAAGTCGCGGCGGAGTCCCGAAAGGGCAAAGCCGTAATTACTATTGTGGAGACGCCGAGGAGAGCGGGGGAGTTCGGTCGGCAACCCATCGCCGTGTCGAGCGTGGGAGGAGTCCGGGATTATACTGAGGATATCTTGGAGAAGGTTACCCAAGGTACGGCTAAACTGGTGGAGGAGAACGAGCCTAGGGAGCTGTCCGAGGTCGATCACAAGATCTCGACTCTTACCGAAGCGGACCTTCATCTGGTCCGAGAGGGCTTCCAGATCCCTCTCGAGTACACGTTGCTCCTCCCTGGGCCGGGGTTCCGAGCCAACACTGGGTCCTCTCCGGACATATGCGTCTTTCCGGTCGACTCCCTCATTGCCGGTCTTCGCTTTCCCCTCCACCCGTTTGTGGTTGACGTCCTGGTTTGGTATGGTTTGAGTCCCGCTCAACTGATGCCGAACACATGGAGGCAAGTTGTGGCGTTCCTCCTCCGATGCCAAGAGATCGGCGCCAAGCCGACCATGTACCTCTTTCGAAGTCTCTTCCGACCTGTCCGGCCGAGAAAAGACGAGCAGAGGTTTTATCTTTCGCCCCGGACGGGCGTGAAACTAATCGAGAATCCGGACTCGATCAAACACTGGAAGGACAAATACTTCCTCGTTCGGAATCTGACGCCATGGGTGATACCGACAGTTTGGGCGGACGGGCTACCCAAGCGCACAAAGAAGGACGTTCCGCTGAACGCTGCAGAGACCGAGGTCCAGAAGAAGATCCTTGCTCTGCCGCCGCTTAGCTGGAAGGATATCACCGAAGAGCATCTGTTCCGTGGGGGTCTCAGTCCGATCGACCCTCGTGCGCTTCTGGTATTTATACTTCTCTCCGTAAAGTTTATAAAAAAATTTCTAAGTTTTTTCGTTCGACTTTTGCAGAGACCATGAAGCTCGATTACAAGGCTCTAGTGGCGAAGGGCAGGGCCGATCAGGAGAAGAAGAAGAGGCCGTCGGCAGCGCCTCAGGACAGCCGAGCTTCGAAGAAGGCCTCGGTAGTGAAGGCAGCCGACCAACCGAAGGTTGCGGTCCTGAAGGAGGGAGAGGTTGAGGTCCTTGTCCCTTCGGCAAAGGTCGCGGTCCCCGAGCAGGGTGGGGTCGTGGACCTCGATCCCTCGGCCTCGGATGCTCCTGCTCCTACCCCGGAGGCGGACGCTCCTGGTCCGTCGAGCAATGAGTTCGGAGTGGCTGATGCGCTGTCCCTCCCGGTTCCGCCACTCACCCCCGGCGCGGAGAAGATCTTGACCGAGCGTCATAAACAGATCTTCGTCCCCGATTGGCAGGTGATGAACGTCGACGGCTTTTTGGGCGACGGGAACATCTGTATGGAGGCAGTGAGGCACCTGCCGACCCCGAAGGATCGAGCGACCCTGAGGGCCGGGATGGCAGGGGACAACGTGATGCAGATGGCCCGGAGCACTATGTCGGTAAGTTTGTCAAGCCCTTCTTCATTCATATTTTTCCTTGGAATTTCTCCTAAGTTCTTGGGCTCAGATTTTAATCGTGTGGTTCTCTTCCAGACCCTCTGCCACTTCAGTTGGCTGGTCGAGGAGTTGGCGAGGAAGGATCAGGAGAAGGAGAAGGAGAGGACGGAGCGCGTTCGGGTGGCGAAGCGGCTTGAGTCCGAGCTGCTTCTTTCGACGAAGAGAGTCGCCGAAGCGGAGGACCTGGAGAAGAAGCTGGCCGATGCCATCCAATCGTCGAAGGATACGGCGGCCAAGTTTGAGAAGGAGGTGGCCGAGCTGAAGGAGGAGCTGGCCAGCGCTCGGTCGGGAGCAGAGAAGGAGGTTACCGAGCTGAAGGATGAGCTGGCCAAGGCTCGGTCGGAAGGGGAGACTGCTCGGAAGAGAGCCGAGAGGATCAAGGCCAACCACCTGAGGAAGGTGAAGAAGGTGAAGAAGGCCGTGCAAGAGGAGGCCGCGCAGCACATGATCCAGAATATGCTGGACGCCTATGGCCGTGCCCTGACCCACGTAGTCGCGAAGAACCCGGGCTTCGACTCGTCCTCCTACGACTTTTACGAGCCCGTGGAGGGGGAAGAAGGGATCACCGAGGGTCTACTCGGTCCCGACGGAGAGACGGAACCCGCCGAAGGCGATGGGGAGACCGAAGCCGAGGGCGAGGAGGAGAAACTCTCCGAGGAGGAGAGCTGGAGCGAAGGCGGGGGCGAGGGTGATGGCGAGGGCAAGGCCGAGGGGTCGACGAATCTGAGCGGCAAAAAGGTCGACCCCTGACTCGGTTGTCTTCCTACTTTCAGTCTTTTTGGTTTTGTTTTCTTTTTGTAAGCCTTATTGCGGACTGGCCACCGCCTTTGTTTTGAATGAAAAGTATTTTGTTTGGCCAAAAATTTTCCTAAGTGTTGAGCCTCGGACTTAGTGTGCGTTTTGGGCGTTTATTTCTCCAACTGTTGGGCCTCGGATTTATTTCCGCTTTTCAGGTGGTGTTTGGTCCGGTCACGGAGCTGGTCTTCCTTCGGAAGGAACTGGCCAATTTGAAGCGTGAACTTTCGGACAGCCGGCAGAGGCGGTTTCTCCTGCTCGGCCAGGCGGAGGAGGTCAGGGCAGTTCTGAGGAGGAACTGTCGCGAGCTGCATCAACTCCGGAAGCGCTCCCAGGGTCCTGGTTCCGAAGGGGAAATTGAGCGGCTTCGTGGGGAGCTTAAAGCCGCCGAGCAGAAGAACGACGATCTTTTGGCCGAGGTACAACACTTGGGGCTATCGGAGAGAGAATGTTCGGTGGAAAGGGAGAAGATGGCCTCCGAGCTGGAGGTGGCTTTGGCCGAGCGTAAGAGACTATCGGCCGAAGTCGACATGCTCAGGAGGATCACAATAGATAGGGGGATTGAGGTCACCCACTATCGGCGGCTTGCAACTAATAGTTCCAACGCCTCGGGGTCGTTGAAGGCCCCTCGATCAAAGAAATTGGCGAAGGACGTCGTCTTGAGGGATCGGATTATCGAACTGGAGGAGGAGATCGCGTCGCTTAAACCTGCGCCGGAGAGGGCTAATGTTCGCAGCACGTCGTGCACTCGCGAGGAAAGTGAGAGGGGGATCACGTTTTATGAACTCGCGACGCGCCCGCTAACGACCAGGCGGAGTCCGACTGACGCTCAGAGCAGTGCGGCTGTCTCGTCGAGCGGGGCATCGGTCGGCGCGGCTGTTAGGACTAGCAGTGAAGGGGGGTCGCGCTTCGTTGGTTTAAGGTCGAGCTCAGAGGGTCGGCCTCGTCGTCCTCGCGTTTCCCTAAACCGAAGCATTCCCCTTCCGAAGAGGATTTGATTATGTCACTTTTCATTTCTGTTGGCCGTTGTAATAACCTAGTTGTAGGGTTGGTCGACCGTTTGTAACACTATTATGTCTGAATGCATAAAAATTCTGAAAAACTTTTAAGTGTTTGTCTTCGGCACTGTATTGAAACTGCGTTGTTCGTTTTTCCTATTTTTCAGCTTGTCGCGGCGATCCATGGATCGGACTCCGGGCGTCCGAATGATGACTCCGCATCCGAGGCGACCTCTGGGACGGTGGTTCTGAGCCCCAGGAGTGTCGATCTGAAGCTACGCCGATCCGAGGGCGAGTGGAGTCACCTTTCGTTGGTTCTCAGTCTCCGGGAGGCCGAAACACAACGCTTGGAGAGCAAGATCGTCGAGCCGAGCCCCGTAGGGGAGGACGAGGACTCGCAGACCGCATTCAGCAATGCTCTTCGGGTCAAAAGTATTCGGCACATTCAGTCGAAACTCATTACCGAACGGGACGACTTGCTCTCGGAGATGGGACAGCTGCGGGCGGAAATGGCGAAGCTTCGAGGAGAGGCGGAGGAACCGTCTGCCGAGGAGGGCGAACAAGATGGAGAGGATGCATTTTTATGAAAGACAAGTGTAGTGGGTCGGGGGTTGTATGTTTTGTTTACCGACACTTTTGTAATGGTCTATTTTGTACTGTACGCCGATATTTAATAAAATTCCCTTTCGGTGTTTTGTACGTCTGTCTTTGTTTATAACTGTGTTGACCGTGCCGAACTATTTGAACTGAGTGTGTCTATTTAGCCGAATGGATCCCCAGGGGTACGGCGATTTGTCGCTTAGTGGGTCTGACACGGCGATGTTCTCGAGAGTGCTATTTCGACGTGGCGAGATCTGAGCCGTTGAATGTAGGCGCGGATCTCGAGGTGGCTCGTTTTCCAAGAAAACGTTATCTTGTCGTTTTGCGCGAGTGGCACGATCTGAGCCGTCTGATCGAGATCACGCACGAAAGTTGAGGGGGAAGTGTGTTTCCCCCGTTTACCAGCTCGGGAAGGCGCTTGCCCGGATGCCGACCGGATGTGTTTGCCTTCGGACCTCGGCTGACAGTCAAGAGTGGTCGGGATACGTGTTCCGGACCTTAGGCATAGTCCAACGGCTGCGGGAGCAATTCCGAACGGCGATCTACCCCTGGTTCGTCCGGAGACGAACCGAGGAGGTAAAGTCGAGCCGAGTGTTGGACTCCGAACCATCGGTGTAGTTCCACGGCTGTGGGAGCAATTCCGAACGGCGATCTACCCCTGGTTCGTCCGGAGACGAATCGAGGAGGTAAAGTCGAGCCGAGTGTTGGACTCCGAACCATCGGTATAGTTCAACGGCCGTGGGAGCAATTCCGAACGGCGATCTACCCCTGGTTCGTCCGGAGACGAATCGAGGAGGTAAAGTCGAGCCGAGTGTTGGACTCCGAACCATCGGTATAGTTCAACGGCTGTGGGAGCAATTCCGAACGGCGATCTACCCCTGGTTCGTCCGGAGACGAATCGAGGAGGTAAAGTCGAGCCGAGTGTTGGACTCCGAACCATCGGTATAGTTCAACGGCTGTGGGAGCAATTCCGAACGGCGATCTACCCCTGGTTCGTCCGGAGACGAATCGAGGAGGTAAAGTCGAGCCGAGTGTTGGACTCCGAACCATCGGTATAGTTCAACGGCTGTGGGAGCAATTCCGAACGGCGATCTACCCCTGGTTTGTCCGGAGACGAACCGAGGAGGTAAAGTCGAGCCGAGTGTTGGACTCCGAACCATCGGTATAGTTCAACGGCTGTGGGAGCAATTCCGAACGGCGATCTACCCCTGGTTCGTCCGGAGACGAATCGAGGAGGTAAAGTCGAGCCGAGTGTTGGACTCCGAGCTATTGGTATAGTAAGAGGGGAGGAAAAAACAGGCAAATTCAAAAGCAAAATGGAGCTTTCTTTATTTGATATTTGACGGCGAACCGTTTTACATAGTAGAATTCATAGAACAGGTTACAAGTTAAAGGAGAGGAATGGCGCGACACCTCGGATTACTTAGAGAGGCGCCGGGGCGCCCTCTTGGTATTTCAGGAGGTGATCGGCATTCCAGGTCCTCGGGAGCTCTCTACCGTCCATGTCCTCAAGTCGATATGCCCCAGGCCGAACAACTTTTGTGACCCGGTACGGCCCTTCCCAATTCGGAGCTAGCTTGCCCTTCTGACTGGGGAGGGATATGGCTAGCTTTCTCAACACCAGATCTCCTTGCTCGAGGTTGGCGGGCCGGACTTTCTTGTTGTAGGCTAGCTCGACTCTCCTTCTGTAATTTCGCTGCCGAATCGATGCCCTTTCCCTCAGTTCATCTATCAGGTCCAAGTTTCCTCTGAGTTCCCTGGCATTCTGCGCTTCGTCATAGGCGATGAGCCGAGGGGAAGGAATTCCGACCTCGAGGGGTATTACGGCCTCGGCCCCATAAGTAAGGCTGAAAGGGGACTCTCCAGTGGGCGTCCGCTTGCTTGTGCGGTAGTTCCACAACACATTAGGGAGTTGGTCGACCCACTGTCCTTTGGAGCACTTGTCCAACCTCTTCTTGAGCCCCGCAAGGATCTGCTTATTAGCGTTCTCGGCTTGTCCGTTCGACTGGGGGTGCGAGACGGACGAGAAACGCTGCTGAATGACGAGGTCGTCGCACAGGGTTCGGAATGCTGAGCCAGTGAACTGGGTCCCATTATCTGTCACGAGGACGTGCGGGACGCCGAATCTGCATATAATGTTCTTCCAGAAGAACTGCACCACTTTGTTCTCGGTTATCGTGGCGAGGGGCTCGGCCTCGACCCACTTCGAGAAGTAGTCGATAGCCACGACTAAAAACTTGAGCTGACCAGGAGCTGGAGGGAAAGGCCCTATCAGGTCCATTCCCCACATCGCGAAGGGGATAGGGCTCGATAGGGAGGTAAGGTTGGCTTGAGGGAGGCGTCGGATGCTGGAGTGTTTCTGGCAGGAGCCGCACTGCCGAACGTGTCGCTCGGCGTCTTGGAGAAGCGTCGGCCAGAAGTACCCATAATTCAGAGCTTTTCGGGCCAGGGACCTAAATCCCGAGTGTGCCCCGCCGATCCCTTCATGAAGCTCCTGTAGGGCATATTCAGCCTGATCCGGAGAGAGGCATCGTAGATATGGTCGGCCGTCTATTTGGGAGAAGGAGCGCTTGTATAGGATGCCCTCGATTAAGACATAGCGCTCGGCTCGGGTTCTAACTCGGCGTGCTTCTTTGGGATCTTGAGGCAGAACTCCATCCCTTAAGAATTCCACCAGTGGTTTCATCCAATTGTCCTGCAGCGCGACCGGCAATGTCTCCATCGAGCTAGGCGTCTCGTCTTCGATGCTCGGTTTGGAGAGGACTTCGATCAGCACGGTCTGTTCAAGACCCTGCAGAGAAGACGAAGCCAATTTGGAGAGAGCATCGGCCTGTGAGTTCTCCCCCCGAGGGACACGCTGGATGATGGCTTCTTCGAACCGACCCATCAGACCCCGGACCTTGGCGAGGTACTTAGCCATTCGCTCATCCCGGGCCTCGTACTCGCCCAAGACCTGATTCACAACTAGTTGGGAGTCACTGTGAACCCGAAGGCGCTGCGCCCTAGCACTTCGTGCGAGTCCGAGGCCAGCTATGAGGGCCTCGTATTCCGCCTCGTTGTTCGAAGCCTTGAAGTTCAGGCGGATCGCATACTGCAAGACGAAGTTGTCAGGGCCGTTTAAGATAATCCCGGCGCCGCTTCCTTCACTGCAAGAGGACCCGTCCACGAAGACTGTCCAAATGGGGGGCCCATTTGGGACGTGGCCGACCTCAGGGATGGTGGTCTCGACAATGAAGTCGGCGAGAGCCTGAGCCTTAATTGCCGTCCGAGGCTGATAAGTGATGTCGTGCTGACTCAGCTCTACGGACCATTTCATTAGTCGACCCGAGGTCTCTGGCTTGTGGAGGATCTGCTTTAGCGGTTGATCGGTGAGGACGATGACTGAATGAGATTGGAAGTAGGGCCGGAGCTTCCTTGCTGCCATGACGAGGGCGTAGGCTATCTTTTCTATCCTCGGATAACGGAGCTCGGCATCCCGAAGTACCTTGCTCACGTAGTAAATAGGCCTCTGGGTCCGGTCCTCTTCCCTGACCAGGACAGCGCTCAGGGACTGCTCGGAGGCTGCCAAGTAGAGGAAGAGAGGCTCGCCTGGGACCGGCTTACTGAGCAGAGGGGGGTTCACCAGATAGGCTTTCAGCTGGTCGAACGATGCTTGCTGTGCCTCGCCCCATGCAAATCCCTTAGCGCCTCGGAGCGCTTTGAAGAAGGGAAGGCACTTTTCCCCTGACTTGGAGAGGAACCGACCAATGGCTGCGAGCCGACCGGTGAGCTTCTGCACCTCTTTGACGTTCCGAGGCGGGGCCATGTCTAATATGGCTTTGATCTTTTCGGGGTTAGCTTCAATCCCCCGCTGGCTCACCATGAAACCGAGGAACTTGCCAGAGGAGACTCCGAACGCACACTTGTTCGGGTTTAGCTGCATGTTGTACTTCCTCAACACGCCGAAAGCCTCTTGGAGGTCGGCTACATGGTCGGTGCCGCGGATGCTCTTGACGAGCATGTCGTCAACGTACACCTCCATGTTTCGGCCGATCTGATGCTGAAAGACCTTGTTGACGAGGCGCTGGTAGGTGGCGCCCGCGTTCTTCAAACCGAACGGCATTACCCGGTAGCAGTAGAGGCCTTCGTCGGTGACGAAGGAGGTCTTCGGGATGTCCGGAGGGAACATCCGGATTTGGTTGTAGCCCGAGAAGGCATCCATGAAGCTGAGGAGCTCATGGCCCGAGGTGGCGTCGATTAGGGTGTCGATGTTCGGGAGAGGGAAGGGATCCTTCGGACACGCTTTGTTGAGGTCGGTGAAGTCGATGCATATCCTCCACGAGCCATTGGACTTCTTGACCATTACAACATTCGACAGCCACTCGGGATAATTCACCTCCTGGATGAACTTGGCCTTCAGCAGCTTATCCACTTCCTCCTTGATTGCCTGCTGTCGCTCGGGAGCGAACTTTCGCCTCTTCTGCTGAACCGGTTTGCACCCCGGCTCGACGCTTAGGCGGTGGACGAGCAAGTCTTTGGAGATGCCGGGCATATCCGCGGCCGACCAAGCAAATAGGTCGCGGTTATCCCGGATGCATCTCACCAGGTCGGAGAATAGCACGGTCGGCAAGGACTTGCTGACGAGGAATTTTCGGCTCGGGTCCGCGTCGGAGAAGAGCACTTCTTCTAACTCGTCCGCTGGCTCGGACGTTGGGCGAGCCTTCGGCTCGGGGATCTCGAGTGTCTCGAGCGAAAGCACTGGTCCCCCGGTGGAAGTCATGTAGCACTTCCGAGCTGTTTCCTGGCTTCCCCTGACTTCCCCTACCCCCGAACGAGTGGGGAACTTCATCTTCAAGTGGTATGCCGAGGGGACAGCCTCCAGAGCGGCTAGGCCGGGGCGGCCTAGGATGACATTATATGCTGCCGGGACGTCGACGACCATGAAGTCCATCGGCTCCGTCCGGGTAGTAGGGGTGCTTCCCGCAGTAACGTCTAGGGTTATCACCCCTTCGACGGTTACCGGGACCCCCGTGAACCCGTGTAGAGTGTATCCGGCTGGCTTGAGACGGTCTCGGGACAGCTGGAGGCCCTGGAAGGCCGAGAGGAATAGGATGCTGACCGAACTCCCATTGTCAACCAAAATCCTCTGCACCTTGAAGTTGGCCATGCGGAGGTCGATGACGAGGGCATCACAGTGAGGGGTTCGGACTCCTTCGAGATCGGCGTCGGAGAAGGACACGGGCACACCGAAGCCCTTGGGAGGAGGAGCACTGTGGACCGAGTTCACCTCTCGGATGAAGGCTTTCCGAGACGTATTAGAGGAGCCGCCCATGGGGCCCCCGTGGATCATATGCAGAACCCTTTCTTCTTCGAACTCAGGTGTTACTTCGCGCCGCTCAGAGCGCTTGTTAGCCCCCCGAGGGGGAGGAGAGTTCCGATCTGTCCGATCGTTAGCCTTCACGAACTTCGCCAACCACCCCCTCGGATTCCCAGTCCTCACCGCCGGTCACGAAGTCCTCTCCAGGCTCCCAGTCGTCAGCAACAGTACAGTCCCCGCTGATCCGAGGGGTACCGGCGCCGAAGTCCACGCTCTCCCTCTTATGAGGAAGAGTCCGAAGAGTCATACGGTTACCGGCGAGGGGACGATGCCTTTGACCGCCGCCTCCATGAGGTGGAGAGGCGCATTGTCCGTATGGACCGAGAAGAGGAGTCCAGAGCAGGGGCTGTTCGCCCAAACAGACCGCCCTTCTCTCGGACAATCATGGAAGCTCGCATACCGAGGGGTTTCAAACCTCCGCAGTTTGAAACGTACTCAGGCGAGTCCGACCCAGTAGATCACGTCGAGAGTTTTAAGACTCTGATGCTGATCCACCAAGTCTCCGACGCCATACTCTGCAGGACCTTCCCGGCCACCCTTCGGGGTTCGGCTCGGGAATGGTATTCCAGGCTTGCCCCCGCCTCCATCTTTTCATTTGAGCAGTTTGAGACACTGTTCATAACTCACTTTGTGAGCAGCCGACGGGCCGAGAAGACGAGTCTCTCCCTTCTGAACCTCCGGCAGGAAAGGGGAGAGAAGCTGCGGGACTATGTGAAGAGGTTCACTGCAGAAGTCAGGTCGATCGCCTCCTTAGACCAATCCGTGGCGACAGTGGCGTTCCAGTCGAACGTCCTCAACTCCAACCTCCGCTCGTCCCTAGCAAAGAAGCCGCCTACCAACTTCGCCGACCTCCTACTGAGGTGCGAGAAATACATCCGAGCCGAGGAGGCCGAGTCCCTCCCGAACAATCTGTTACCGCTGTTTTTGGTGTGGGGGTAAACAGATAGAATTTGTGAGTCCGGGAAATACCTGAACGATTGACTCGGCCTTCTTGCTCCTGGCACAACCTGCAAGGAAGTGCGAAACACCGGGATTGATTCCGGCGACGCACCCTCCGACGCTCTTGTCAGTAATCAGGAAAAGATTAAGAAAGAGCTTAAGTGGTGAAAGAGTGATTAACCTGGTCTTGGTGGTAGAGGGGTTGTATTTATAGTCGCCTTTGGAACCATTTGGGGCCTAATTTCCTGCCTAACAAATAGGAGAAGAATCCTCCTATTCTGTTTTAGGAAGTTAGGCCTTGATTCCCTGGTGAGATCTAATCAGGCTTGTTGATTTGACCAAATCAGTGGCCTGATTCTCTTCTTGGCGGATTGGGCTTGTATCGGGTCGGGACCCGTACCCAATTGAAGTGGATCTATTCGCGGGTGGTTGGTTCTGTGAGAAGGAGGCCCAATACCCGTTTTGGATCCATCTGTATGTGAAATTACCTTTTTACCCCCGTGCTTCAGGATTCGTGCTCGATCTGGACGGTCCCGATTTAACCCCAATTTTAGCCATATCACTAATAAAGAAGAACTAAAATATGATTGGAAAAAACCAAGAAAAATGTCACTTTGAAAAGGGAATTGTTAATAGAACATTATGTGATTTTTTTTATGTACAGCTGTAGAAAAAAAAAATAGAGAGGTACTTTATATGGAAAAGGAAAGTTAAGTGGTATTTTAAAAATCTTGAGTTACTGTATAAGTTCCAAATTTTGGACTTTAGTTACTAAACGGTCGACCGTATATGTCTTAACAGTCGACTGTCCAGACTGTTTATTTTTGAGTTTTAAATCATCACAGAATAGTCGACCGATTATGTCCTAACAGTCAACTGTCCTGACTATTTTAATTTTCGAGTTTTAATCCTCGCAAAGCAGTCAACCGATTGTGCTTTAACAGTTGACTGTCTCTAACGATTTAATTGATATCCAGATTTCACGAGAAAAATTTTCTATAACCCTTGGCCTAGTGTAAAGGAGAAATAGAGACTTTTGCAAAAAAGAACTTATTCTAAATTGTTAGTTTAAAGTATTTTTGGATAAAGAAAAGTGTATTGTTTAAATGAGTTCGAAAAGATATTTTTTTTTTATAAAGAGAAAATTGAAGGTATGAATGTTTGATTTAGTATTGGCAAAGAGAATAAGAAAATGATGTCGAAAGAATGAATTATGAATGTGACAAATTAGAAAATGAATTTATTTGTCTTACGCATAAAATTAAGCACGAAAGTAAAATCAAATATCCTGATGAATTATAAAAAGTGTTATGAATATGAATACACAAATGCTATGAGCATGAAATGAGATTCTGAACTAGAGGGCATCTAAAATCCTATTACCAGCAATTGAATGAATTAAAATTGTAAAGTTGAATTATTTAGATGAAATACCAAGTTGGTCATGTTGTTGATTGAGACCGGTATAGAGGAAAGAGCTAACTTTAGGAGTTGATTTTATTCTTGATTCAAACAAACTAAGGATTTAGATACATAGTGGTGATGTGACGAACGTGAGAGAAAAATACGAGCATGAGGGCCATCGGATTGGCGATGTAAAAGCGATTCACAGACTGCCTGCTTGATACGTCATGACATGGCGTGAGCACTACTCCGGAATTATCGTCCCGGTGGCGACGCTTGTAGGGTGTTTGGCGACTACGGGTGGTGCCATCGTTCCATGGTGGAGGTTGAATTGTCCATAGTCTGCCTACTTAATGCATCATGTCATTGCGTGGGATTTCCCTCCAGACCGCCTGGACATGGGCTCATAGATCGTAGAACATCTAGGATACTTACCGTAGTCTCCGTAGTAGTTTAAGTCATGGCGAGGGATTGAACCCTACAAGATGAAGTACGATTAAGGGCTTGCCCTCGGACCTATGTAGTATGGGATGCATAGAATCCGAACAAGTGCGCATCAGTGTCATATAACATAACAACTGCATTAAGAACTAAGTACACAACACAACACAACACGACATCTATAGGATAGTCCCCGTAGTTTTGCTTGTGACAAGTGTGTGTTTTCCAAGTAAGAGAAAATTGATGTTTTATATCCTTGCGTCAGTTGAATGAACTGACGAGCCCACAGTTTTTATGCAGGGTAAAGAGATTAACAAGAATAAGTATGCAAGCTGCTTAAAGAATGTTTCAAGTACTATACATTTTATTCATGTAATTATTGTAATTTGCTTTCGTTGTTTAAATGTAATTTAAAGATGTAACTCTGATGTAATGAAAGTTTTAATTTTCCTTCTAAAATTGTACGACGAGAAGTGTAAAGATCTTGTGGAACTTCGAATTAAGTCTGTTTTGGAATTCGGGGTGTTACACGTAGTCACCAAATACCCCACGAGTGTCGCCTGTGGTACGGACTCCTGGAGACATATCCACGTCATGTCACGACGCATCGTGAGGACAGCCTGTGAATACTCTCACACAATAGCTCCCGAGGCCCTCATACTCGTGTTTTTCTCTTATTTTCATCACCTCTTCATTATGTATCTAGTGCTTAGTTATTTGAATCGTGAACCAAAACCAATTCTCTAGAGTTGGCCTTTTCACTATACTGGTCTTAATCATCTATTCGACATGACCCAATCTTGGTCTTTTCATCTCAAATTTTATTTTAACATATCTCTTTTCATTGCCAGTATGAGGCTTAACTACACTCTTGTTCTCAATTTCAATTCACAATCACAAAATCGAGTTTTCACAGTCAATAAGTCTTTCCCATGATCAACAATAATTTTCCTTTCATGTTCATAGCATTTGTATATTCATGCTCATAAAATATTTCCTAATTCATCACAACATTCATTTTCACTTTCATGTACAAACTCATGCATAAACAAAAGAATTCATTTTTCTAACTTGTCACATTCATAGCTCATTCAACCACCATGAAATTACCGTACTGTCATTTTATCAAAAATTTACACTCTCATTGCCAAAACTAATTTCAAAACTCTTTTAAACAAGGCATTCATTTTTCTTTAATAAAGGACAATTTGAACTAATAAAAATAATAAGTTCTTTCTTGCCAAAAATAGTCTCAAATCCTTATTCATACTGGGCCACAGGTTGTAGACAGTTTTTTCACGAAAATCCAGATATTAGTTGAAACTTCAGGGCAGTTGACTGTTAGGACATGGACAGTCGGCTGTTCTGTGAGGATTTACAACTCGAAAATCAATGGTCAGGGTAGTCGACTGTCACAGTGTAGTCGGTCGACTGATCCGCAAGGGTTTGAACTCGAAAAACAAATAATCAGGGTGGTCAACTGTTTCAATATAACTGGTCGACTATTCCGCAAAGATTTGAACTCGAAAACAAATACTCAGAGCAGTTGACTGTTTGAATATAATCGGTCGACTGATGCTACTAGGTTTTTCAAATTCCAAAAATGTTTTTAATTATTTTTCTATTTTTTTTAGTCAAAAAAATATCCAGATTTCAAAATGTATAAGATTACAGCAAGCCAGTATTTTTACAATCACTATTTACTAATAAAATATGAATTTTTGATCTTATTTTATGTTCTATGTCCATAATTTTGACATTGGGAACAAATCATAGTTGCACACATTTTGAAATATAATTTTTTACAAAAATATTTCATTCATTTTTTTTTTCATTTATTAATCCATCACATTAACTTAGAACATAAAAAGTTTCCTTTCTTGCTACGATGATATCACTCACAATTAACCAAATCAATTTCACAAGAAGCATTCAATTTTGTCTCATTTATATATAGATTTTCTTCACAACATGGTTCTTTAAGATCTAGCATGACAAAATATGATATCTTCTAGCATTTTAACTCATAGTTTATCAACTAGCAATCACTTCAACACACATCTTCTAAATTACCAGTTCATCTCTACATAAGCAACCATAGACCAATTTCACTTAAGTTTTCATTAACAATTCTATGAAAACATTCTTAGCATGGTATCTAGCTTTAGAAGCATGAGATACGCCCACCTTATATGGAGAGAAAAAAAATCCAAAAAACTTCTAGAGAATCTCTTACAACGAATGAACAAGGCATTCTCCTCCTAGATCAACTGCCAAGTTGTGCCTTTCCTTATAGTGATGCAAGCGACCCGAGCCTCCCTCTTTTTGAACCTTGAAAATGCCGGCCTCCTCCTTGGATGAAGAACATAATAGCACACACTCTCACAACTTCTCAATCTTTTGCCTCACTAAAATTACTTCTCTTCTCTTTTCTTTATATTCTTTTATTTCAAAAATTCTAAGTGTGAGAATGAAGAGTATAAGGAGGGGTATTTATACAAAATTTTAGGATGAATGTAGGGCTAGGATTAGATCCAATGGTTATAGATCAATGGTCTAGATGAACTAGGGAGTTATGAAAACTACCCATGATGAACAACCACCTCTCCACTACTTCCATCACTCCCACTCCTCCATCTACAATCCGGCCTATGGGAAAAAGTGTGCAGTGCACACCCTAGTGCTTGCACGTGCCACCTAGTGTCCCCATTTACAAATTTGTTCATGTGACAAATTTAATTGTCCATGAAATGAGTCTACACTATAAGTTAGACCATTTCTAAAGAAAATTAAAGTAAATGGGCTCACTAATGGGCCAAACTAACCATGGACTCGAAATAATTAAATAATTAATAAATATAGTGGGCTTAAAAAGGATAATTAGGCCTATATTTAAATTAGGCTTTTTAAAGAGAATAACCTTAGAGAAATAAAGAGAACAATTACAATTTAAAAATATTTCATACGAGAAATTATACAAATGAAACTATACGTGCACAACACGTAAAAATCACAAAATCTCATAAATCAATTTTAGGGTGTTACAAACGAAATGCCTCACAGGATACAACTGTATTACCTTTTTCCTGAATAGCAGCACCCTAACTTCAGAGATCTGATCGAACTTGAGCTTTGTTGTATTCTCAGTATTGATTCAGAGAGGAAGAAGAAGACTTGAGACTGGTTTTTTAGTTTTTTTTTTTGGAAGACATGATTTCCTGGTCTTGTAGAAGGAATGGAGTAACTGATCGGAGGCTCCATTACTCTGTAACAGCAGAGTAATGGTTCAAAGGCATAACTGATGATCCATTACTCTGCTGTTACAGAGTAATGGTACTAGTTACTGGCAGACAGGATTTCCTGGTCTTATAGGAAGAGTGGAGCAACTGATGGGAGGCTCCATTACTCTGTAACAGCAGAGTAATGGTTGAAAGACATAACTGATGAGCCATTACTAATGGTACCAGTTACTGAAGTTGAAAAGCCAGAACAGTATATTGGGGAAAATAATTTTTGACTGGGGAAAAAAAATATATAGGACAGAGCCAGAGCAAACCAAGCCAGGCCGAAGCCAGAGCCGAGCCGGGTGCGCGCACGTGTGTGTTTGTCATTTTGGCTAAGTCCTCTCTCCACTACACGTTAGTGGTAACCCCCGGGCCACGCCCTTTTGTCTACTTTTTTAATATATATACTAGAAAAAGTTTTCCCCATTTCCGATATGGGACTATCCATTTTCTCCCAATATCCAAGTTAGTACATTTCGAGTACCCAACTTTGGACCAACATTTAGGAGGCTCCATTACTCTGTAACAACAGAGTAATTGTCCATTACTCTGTAACAGCAGAGTAATGGTTCAAAGACATAACTGATGAGCCATTACTTTGCTGTTATAGAGTAATGGTACCAATTACTGAAGTTGAAAAGCCAGAACAGTACATTGGGGAAAATATTTTTTGACTGGGGCAAAAAAAATATAGGCCAAAGCCAAGTCAGACCAAACCAAGCCGAAGCCGAAGCCGAGGCCGGGCGCGCATGTGTGTTTGTCATTTTGGCTAAGTCCTCTCTCCACTACACGTTAGTGGTAACCCCCGGGCCACACCCTTTTGTCTATTTTTTTAATATATATACTAGAAAAAGCTTTCCCCATTTCCGATATGGGACTATCATTTTCTCCCAATATCCAAGTTAGTACATTTCGAGTACCCAACTTTGGACCAACATTTAGGAGGCTCCATTACTCTGTAACAACAGAGTAATTGTCCATTACTCTGTAACAGCAGAGTAATGGTTCAAAGACATAACTGATGAGCCATTACTTTGCTGTTATATAGTAATGGTACCAATTACTGAAGTTGAAAAGCCAGAACAGTACATTGGGGAAAATATTTTTTGACTGGGGCAAAAAAAATATGGGTAAAAAAATTATAGGCCAAAGCCAAGTCAGAACAAACCAAGCTGAAGCCGAAGCCGAGGCCGGACGCGCATATGTGTTTGTCATTTTGGCTAAGTCATCTCCCCACTACACGTTAGTGGTAACCCTCAGGCCACTACACGTTAGTGGGTAGTCTGAGGTTTGGATGATGTAACCCACCCCCCAGGGTTCTGTTGGGGGTTTATATTTTATTTCCTGCACTGCACTTTACTTTTTCCGGTACCCCGGGGTTGTTTATTAATCTCTTATTAATGAAACAGGGTGGCGTTATTCCACCTTTTACCTAAAAAAAAAAAAAAAAAAAACCCTCAGGCCACACCCTTTAGTCTATTTTTTTGTATATATACTAGAAAAAGCTTTTCTCATTTTCGATATGGGACTATCCATTTTCTTCTAATATCCAAGTTAGTACATTTCGAGTACCCAACTTTGGGCCAACATTTCTCATTCACACGAAATTCGTTTTTGGCACATGAGCATAACACGGAATAGTACTCGACGAGAGGAACATGATCCAATCAATTTCCGGCGCCGCCGGTGGCCGGAGCCCACCGGAATCCGGCTCGAAAAATCTGCAAAAAATGTTTTTCAATAAAGGTTTTGTTGGAGGAATCAATGTGAAGAGCTTCTTTGAATACGATCTAAAGGGAGAAAAATAAGATCTTTTACTTTAATCTCGTAAACTTTCAAACTTTATGTAAAGTATTTAAAAAAAAAAAATCAAGCTACCCAATCATTAGTTGACACGTTAACATTTTTTTTCAATGTGTGAAGGGAATATTTGACAGATACTAAAATATACAAGAGTCTTGTATGTACACAGCAATATTGTATTTTTCGTATGATACAAAAACTATATATATTGGATAGAAGGGTTTCTCATATAACCTTCACTTCCAAGGGTTTAAAGTTGAGTTGAAAGAGCAGAGGGGGCTAATCCCAAATCAACGTTTAGCGAGGGGAAAATTTTTTCAGAAATCTTTTGAAACAGATAAAAAAATAATAAATCGGTCGATTGCCTGATATCCGTATTTGCTGTTCACCCACATCTCCACTTTCAAAATAAACCAAATATGGTGTTCATTACCAAAATAATTTAACACCTTTTTTTTTACCTCGTCAGACTAAATTACAGTTCACAGCAGAAGTCAATGCCTATATTAAGCTACATATACAATTGCGGGTGTTAGAGCATCCACAGTGGTTTCTTATATTTGATAAATTGTCATTTTATAGCAAATCGATCGCTGCAGTGGCTTTCTATTTTGCCATTTTTTTAGCAAATATGCTATATTCGTTTCTCATATATGAGAAACAGAATAGCGATTCTCAAATTATAAAGGACGGGATATCATATACCGTCGCTTCCATTTTAATATATTTTAATCGCGTCAGACGGGGTATCATATACCGTCCCTCCGATTTTTTTATTTTTATTTTTTAATAAAAAACTCCTTAGACAAGAGATCATATCCCGTCTGAATCAGACAAGAGATCATATGCTGAGGTTTTCTTTTTTGTATTTTTCCTTTTTAAATTTTTTTAAAAAAATGAACGGCCAAGATTTGGCCGATTAAAAAAAAAAAATACAAATTCTCGGATGGTACATGATGTACCGTCCTTGAATTCTGGATTGAGTGGGTAGGTTTAGGATAATTAATTAGGTTTAGGTAGTTAATTTATTAGGTTTAGATACTATTATATAATTTATTTTATTTAATTAATATATTTTAATAGTTAATCAGTAATTAAAATTTTTAATTTTTGTTTTTAAACCAGAGACGGTATATGATATACGTATATGATATACCGTCCCACGCAATTTTTTTAAAAAAATTGGGTGACAGTATATCATATACCGTCCCACTCATTTTTTTTAAAAAAAATGCGAAGAATATAGCAAACAACCACTGCACCCTTCGATCCTATTTGCTATTACTGTAGCAGTCATTTTTGGCAAAATGAAAAACACCATTGTGGATGCTCTTACCCATATTTTTATTTCATTGCCTTTATTGGCAGCATCGGTCATAGTTCATTTAATTTATTACCGATAACGTAGTTACTAGTAATGACTCTTTATTAAATATTGTAAACAGTGACACCGTTGTTTGTAAATACAACTTCGATTACAATTGGTAACTGCAACATTGATAATGAACTAAATGACTTGTAATAATTGTTACCAATAACGTAAATAAAATAAAAATAGGAGTAAGAGCATCCATAGTCGTTTGCTAAATTTCCATTAGCAATTGCACATCTCCAGCCGTTTGATATTTATTCATATTTTGACAGAATCGCTACACTAGATGGTTATATTTGAGAGGCGATATAAGAATATGCATATTATAGAGAACAGATCTTCAATATCCATCTAAAATAAATTTTTTTATTTTTTATTTTATCGGACGGATTTTCAAGTTACGTCAAATTTTATTTTATTTTATTGATATCGGACGGAACTTCAAGATCCGTCCCAAATTAAAAAATAATTTGTTACCTTGGACGGAACCTCAGGTTCCGTCCCATGAAATATACTAAACTAAATTATACTTAGTATACTAATTAGGCTTAGTTAAATATACTTAACTAATTAATTAGGGATAATTAGGGGTTATATAAATTAGTGGGTAATGAGGGGGTAATTAAGTGGGGGCTGAAAGTGATAGTTCCCCACGGACCGATCTTCAAGTTCCGTCTGATGGGAGAAAGATTTTTTTTTTTTTTTTTTTTGAATATGCTCGGTGGATAAAATTTAAAAATAATTTTTTTCACTGGACGGAACTGCAAGTTCCGTCTGATAGGGATTCTGTTAAGCTATGCATATTATAGTTACAGGAAAGACCATTTTGCTATATCTAAAATATGTATTTTGACTTTTGATTCTATCCGTCTCATAAAAAAAAAAAAATTGTATTTTGACATTTTTTATTCTTTTACGACTTAGGATGCTCTAACAACCGTAAATGATTGAGTATGATGTGGGCAAAAAAATGAAAAGAAAGAAAGAAAAGAGAAAAAAAAAAAATCGTTGGAGTGGACTCACTCCGACCAGCATTATCACCTGATTTTCAAGCACTGACCCACCTGCTACCTTTGCTTCCCCTCGAGGTCAAACGATTCTAAAACCCACTCCCCAAGCCTACTCCCAAAACCTAACCCTAACCATCCTCCTCAAAAGTCGTCGTGAAGATCGAAAGAAGAAGAAGAAGAAGAAGAAGAAGAAGAAGAAAAATGGGGGAGGAGGGAGAGGAGAAGAGCTGGTTCATATACAGCTTCGTGGCGCGGGGGACGATGGTCCTCGCCGAGTACACCCAGTTCACCGGCAATTTCCCGGCCATCGCCGGTCAGTGCCTCCACAAGCTCCCCTCTTCGAATAACCGGTTTACTTACGCCTGCGACCGCCACACCTTCAATTTCCTCGTCCACGATGGATACGGTCAGATTTTAGTTTTTCTTGTTTTCATTGATAGATTTAGACCGACTGGGATGGAATTATTGCGCGTATTATTTCTTGAACGAAGGAAAAAAGTTTACATGATATAATACCGTGTTTATGACAAGAAAGAAACCATGTCATGTGGTTTGGTTGGGCGGGCGGTCGGTAATGTAGTCAGGATATTACGAGGGTTTGTAGTGGAATAAGATTTTCTCATTTCTCGATTTGGTTGATAGATAGATTGATTGGTGTGTAGTAGATGTAGATTCGGTTGGAATTGGGGGTTTTGAGATTCGGATGTATGTCAGTAGGACTGATAAAATTTTGAGGAATTTTGCGTAGTAACAGTTTTTTTATAATTTTTTTTTGATCTATGATGGTGACATCTCGGACGACATTAGACATGTGTAGTTTAGTTGGAAACTGGAGTAGTCGGTTTCTATTAAGGGGTTGTTTGTTTAGCGGAGAGATCATGTATTTGCTTCCCCCCCGTCACTTGATTCTCAATGAAGTAGTTTTCCATATTTTGAAATACCTTGTTTTGTTTGAGAAGAATGAAAATTAACAAAAGCTTTGACAACTCGTAAAAGCATTCTCAATGAATTAGTTTTCCGTATTTTGAAATACCTTGTTTTGTTTGAGAAGAATGAAAATTAACAAAAGCTCCGACAACTCGTAAAAAAATGCAAAAGGTTTGATTTGGTTAGTAGATTGATGTGTGGGAAGCATGGATTTAGTTGAAGTTAAGGGTAGTTTTTGAGAAATTGTGGGGATTTGTGGGGGAAGAAGTTCAGTTTTGGATCCATGTATGGGACAGCCAGGACAAGGGAAAATGTGTGGTACATAATGTTAGTTAGGATATGCTGTGTCTAGTAAAAGACAAGTTACTCATTAATGATTGAAGAAACTACTGCTCTTTCCTCACCACATTCTATTGGTATAGCTGAAAGGAAGAAGCGAACATTTAGTGAAATGCTGAGTTCTATCTTGCCCACGATGGCTACGATGATTCTTGCTTATTCATGATTTGATCGATAGATAGATGGGTAGTAGGTGTAGATTGGGTTGAAATTAGGGGGGTTTTCGAGAAATTGTGGGTATTTGTTGGAGAAGAAGTATGGTTTTGGATCTATGTCTCCAAGGGCAAGGATGAGTGAAAATGCATGGCTGGTGATGTAGTTAGGATAAGTAGTTTCTAGTAAAAAACAATTTCCTTGTCCATGAAGGATATTGGTGAGATTTCTGATTTCTTGATTTGGTTGATTAATTGATGCAGGAGATATAGATTGGGTTTTTTTCTTTTATTTATTTTTTATTATTATATAGGAATTGTAGGTATATATTCGAGAAGGAGTTTGATTTTGAATCCGTCTCTGACAGCCAGGATGACATAAATCATGTGGTTGGTAATGTAGTTGGGATATGTGCCTACTACTTAAAAAGGAATTGCCAATTCATATTTTGAGAGATGTGTTATTCCTAGGGGTGCAAAAATGGATATTGAAAGTCTGACTTTGTATCTACATTTTAACTAGTACAGATATCCATATTTGTCTAGTTTAAAATATGGATACGGTAATTCTAAGTGGATATGGACTTGTAGATCAGGGTTTTGAGATTTGAATGCTAGTTGAATCTATAGTATGAGCTGAATGGAGCCTATTTGTTTAGGAAGTTGTTGAGTTTGTTTCTTGAGAAAAATATCGAGTTAACCCAAGATTATGAATGATGTCAATGTGATATGGGTGGTGATTCTTTAACTCAGTTCAAATTATTAAGTGTATGCCAACTTGATAAAGAAAAACTAGCATACATGTTTATTAATTTATTTAATTTTTTTTTTTTTTGGGGGGGGGGGTATGACCTTTATTGTTGGTGGTGTTTATGGAATTAGAGAGATTAGTGGGTGACTTACTTGGAATTATCGGAAATGTGGGTGTCCTCTATGGAACCCCCCCCCCCCTTTTAATCTGTGTCCATGATAGCCAAGATGATATAAAGCATGCGTGTGACAGTGTAGTTGGCATGTGTCGTTTCTACCGGAAGATAGTTGTGAATTGTGTTTTCAGAGGTTGCTAGTCGACAATTGCCAGTTGTGTTTTGAGAGGATGTTAGTTGGTCCTAGGGGTGCAAATGATATGGAGTGCTGATTTGAGTCTAGTACGAATGTTAATTTGTCCGATTTAAAATACTAATATGGTAAGTGCCTAAGTGGTGTTATGATGATTACCAAGTGAACAGAAGATGTGACCGTGGTATCAAAATTTAAGCCGATACTGAGATGCATTGCCCGAGTCAAATTGAAAAATTGCCTACCAATATGCCTGATATATCTGATATTACTGAGAAATGGCTGGGGATAACCTGATACTGATTGTGAGTTTTGAAACTATGGATGGTGATTCTTGCTTATGCATGATTTATCGATAGATAGATGGGTAGTAGGTGTAGATTGGGTTGAAATTAGAGGTTTTTTCGAGAAATTGTGTGTATTTGTTGGAGAAGATGTTTAGTTTTGGATCTATGTCTCCGAGGGCAAGGATGAGTGAAAATGCATGGCTGGTGATGTAGTTAGGATAAGCAGTTTATAGTAAAAAACAATGATGTAAAACGTAATCCTAAATAGAGAATTTACAAGAATCTTAAAGGATTAATTTTACCAATATGTAATGTGTATCAAAGTTAGAATTTTAAACAATTAATCGGTTTAATGGATTTTCAAGAATTGAATTAAGTTTAACAAGTCCAATTAATAATTCAGTTCTAACAATCAATAATTAAATTCCTAAGCGTTCTTAGCAAGTAAAAGATGCAATATTGATTCGTACTCTAATTAGGCAAGTAGAATACTCAATCTCGATATTTGTGGTCGAAGTTAAATTAAATAATATAATAGAGATAATAAAGCAGTATAACACAAATATTGAAAAAGTGGAAAGAGTATACCGGGGTTCGAAGCAACTAGTATTAGATCTTAGCTTGGCAGTAAGGGGCGAGGAGCAGCACAGCGGTCGATGGGGCTAGCGAGAGGGCGACTGAGGGGACTCGACGGCGGCTGGAGGCAGGGAGCGGGGTTGAGGTTGCGTGCATGGTGGCGAGGCACGGGCGTCGAGGCTGCGGTGGGATCGCAGGCGTCGGGGTGAAAGCGAAGGGTTTGTGATTTTTCGGAGGTGGTACAGTGCTGTCGGTGGGGTGTTCGGAGTGGAGGCGACGGTGGTGGCGAGGTCGGAGATGGAGACTAGGGTTTCGGTTGGAACTTGGAGGAAGAAGAAGAGAAGGTGGTGGTTATGGGGATGGTGGAGGAGGTCAACGGAGTGGAGATGGTGCTGGCGATGATGGAGGTCGAGCGGCAGTGAAGGGGTTGGGTTTGGTCGGGAGTTGGAGGAGGAAGAAGAAGGATTAGGGTTTTGGATTTGGGGATTAGGATTTTGATTTAATTGATTTGGGAATTTGGGGTAGTTTTAGAGTTTATCACAAACCGTAAAATTTTATTAAGATTTATTACAAACCCTAATAAGTTGGATCTCAATTGTATCACACAAAGGAGAGATGAAGAGCAAAACCCAACACAATAATTTTTTTAATCAAGAATAACATAACTTCTCATTAATCTCAAGGCTTATATATATGCTCAAAACAAATCTTGACACAAATATCAAAATATTTTAAAATCTCAGAAATATTCTAATGCATAAAAGAATGATTACATATGGCTATAATTGTCAAAAACAAATATGGTACTGAAATAAAATACTAAACTAAACAGAATAGATGTCCTCATCAGACAATTTCCTTGTCCACGAAGGATATTGGTGAGATTTCTCATTTCTTGATTTGGTTGATTAATTGATGTAGGAGATATAGATTGTTTTTTTTATAAATATTTTTTTTATAAAGGAATTGTAGGTATATATTCGAGAAGGAGTTTGATTTTGAATCAGTGTCAGGATGACATAAATCATGTGGTTGGTGATGTAATTGGAAATGTGCCTACTAAAAAAGGAATTGTCAATTCGTATTTTGAGAGAGATGTTTGTCCTAGGGGTGCAAAACGGATATTGAAAGTCTGACTTTGTATCTACATTTTAACGAGTACATATATCCATATTTGTCCAGTTTAAAATATGGATACGGTAATTGTCAAGTGGATATGAACTTGTAGATCTGAGTTTTAAGATTCGAATGCTAGTTGAATCTATAGTTTGAGCCGAATGGAGCCTATTTGTTTAGGAAGTTGTTGAGTTTGTGTTTCTTGAGAAAAATATTGAGTTACGAGTTAACCCAAGATTATGAATGATGTCAATGTGATATGGGTGGTGATTCTTTAACTCAGTTCAAATTATTAAGTGGATGCCAACTTGATAAAAAAAACTAGCATACGTTGTTTTTTTTTTTTTTGGGGGGGGGGGGGGGATATAAAGCGTGTGTTTGACAATGTAGTTGGCATGTGTCGTTTCTACCAGAAGATAGTTGCGAATTGTGTTTTCAGAGGATGCTAGTCGACAATTCCCAGTTGTGTTTTGAGAGGATGTTAGTTGGTCCTAGGGGTGCAAACGATATGGAATGCTGATTTGAGTCTAGTACGAATGTTAATTTGTCCGATTTAAAATACTGATACGGTAAGTTCCTAAGTGGTGTTATGATGATTACCAAGTGAACAGAACATGTGACTGTGGTATCAAAACTTAAGCCGATACTGAGATGCATTGCCCGAGTCAAATTGAAAAATTGCCTACCCATATGCCTGATATATCTGATATTACTGAGAAATGGCTGGGGATACCCGATACTGATTGTGAGTTTTGAAACTATGGATGTGACTCTTAAACGGATAAAATAGATAAATGTAGGCAGTAGGTAAACCTAAAAATTCGGAAGAAAGCAATTACAAAGTTGTTATTGTTGAGGTTATATGCGAATGACAATTATTATTTTACATAGCAGCAAGATTAGTGTTTCGAGGTTATATGTGAATGACAATTATCATTTTACATAGAAGCAAGATAAGTGTTAATTATTGTTGTGGAGGTAATATGAGAATGTCAATTTAATCTTTATAAATAGTGCTATGATGTGTAATCTCGATTTTTGATGAGAATTTAGATAGTGGCGAGATATTTATGTAATCTCAATTTTTGGAGAGAACTTAGTTAGTGGCAAATATGTAATCTCAAATTTTGGAGAGAACTTGTATGGATTACTGGGTTCCAGTTGTTATTTTTCTTCCCATACTTGTTTAATTCTCCAAGAATTTATTGCATAGATGGTATTCAAAAATATAGATAGATCTTCCGGGTTATTATTTGATGTTTTCTTCCTTACATTCAACACACAAAATATTTGTATTTGTTGAATGAAATGTTTATGGTTGTTCAGTTCCTGTTGCTGACACACCTTTACACAAGGCTAAGTCGTAGATTTGGTGAAAACCACTGAAACCTTTTTGGGATCGAATTGAATTTTTTATATGAAGAACCTCGAAAGGCTGGTATTTCTCTTTGCCTAAGTTTGATTGTATTCCCAATTTCCCATGTGCATTAGATCCCTATTTTTTGGAGGGTACAGATAAAACACATCAATGGATTATTGTGCATCAGTGTACTAGATTTAACATATGCAGGCTAGTCATGATACATCATACATATGATTCATTTTCCTCTTAATGAAAAGCAACATGGTTTTTCATTTTGCAATATGCAAGGCAATCGGACATGCAATTCTACTTGGCTGTTTAGCTTGTGTTTGCATGATAGTCATGATTCTGCAGAGAAAATCTGATAATATTTCCCCTTTGTTCAAACTTCAAACTCTTCACTGTCTAATAAACTAATGCTGAACCACAAGCTGAACTAATCATATTTTATAAGAAAGATCATTTAATAGTGCTTCAGGATTACTTGAGTCTCCATGATAAGTTTCTTTTCCTTTACCTGCAGCGTATTGTGTTGTCTCAAGAGACTCAGTTCCAAAACACGCCTCCCTGGCCTTTTTGGAGCGACTCAAGGTTGATTTCAGGAAGAGGTACGGGGGTGGTAAGGCTGACACAGCAGCTGCCAAAAGTTTGAATAAAGAATTTGGGTATGTTTGCTTCCCAATTTGTTGACTTTAGTGGTTAAGAGTGCTATACATTCATTATTCATATTTGTGTTTTATTATACTAAATTATTTTGCAGACCAATTATAAAGGAACATATGCAGTATATTGTTGACCATGCCGATGAGATAGAAAAGCTTTCAAAAGTGAAGGCCCAAGTTTCAGAGGTCAAAAATATTATGCTGGAAAATATTGAGAAGGTATGCTGTTAATTCAGTCTTTCCTTCAGCAATTCCTTAAGGTCTGGAAGCTTATACATTATGATGTTGTCAGTCATGAACGTGATTGAGAAACTGTCTTGAAATGTTTGCATTCTAAGTAGTATGTATTAGGATATTACTGAAGAGGGAGAGAGTAAGGCACTTGAATGTTCTGTGAAGACAGCTTTTAAATTCTCCATCAGAGTATTCAGAATATCAAAATATGTGATCATATTTGTTTTTTCTAGGAATAGATTCCTGGTATTGTAATAATATGATGTGAAAAATATTTGTTCTACTCACTTATTGACAAGGTGCAACTGCAACCTGATAAACTTCCAAACTACATATATCCATCAGATTTAAAGTTCATCCAAATACCAGGAGGAAATAGTCGTCTGGCATTTTGCATGTTTTTGCATTCCACGAGCTCCGATGCTTCTCCCTCCTTTTCCCAATTGGGACGCCTGGATACAATGGATACTAGTCTCAATGTGAATCTTGTTTCTCCCCCCTTTTCCAATTTGGACACCTGGATTCATATTATTTGCTGGCACATGAAGATGACCAAGGTAACTGGATGCATACACACTTTCCAAAACCCCCACTTTCCTTTCCTGCTTCAATTTATAAACCCCTCCACTCTTTTCCCACATTACTATTGCATTCACATCTTCACCCATTCCCATATCTCTGTTATCTTTCTCTACCTGGATACAACAGATTCCAGTGTATGCCCCGAGCCCTGCTTAGCTGCGCACGTGGCTACACGTGCGCGTACACAAACAAAACAAGTCATAACAATTGCCCACCAAAGGCGTTCTTCACAAAATGTGTTATAGTTTTCAGGTACCTTAAGTTCATTGGCTTTATTATTTAAACTCTAGTTAATCCTTAACAATCGCTGATGTGGGATATCAATCCCACACCACCTTTGCGCTATCCTCTCGTGCGTGCTGACACACACAGCCATCTCCCCTCCCTGGGCCCCACGCACCAGCACACACACAACAACAACAGGTGCCCCCTCGGGCCCCACCTGCACCATCCACATGGCTGCATAATGCAGCCACCACTCTTCTTATCTTAATACTTGGCCAAATTCCCATACAATCAAGCCCATAGAACTCCTATAGGCCCACCTACCCCTTCTCTATATATTACATATATATTATTATATATTCATATAATATTATATATACACTCTTAAATACGAGGAGTTACACACACCCCCTTAAGAACTCAGCGTCCTCGCTGAGCCCGAGACTTGTAACTTGATCCAGAATTTTCTTTCTAGCCGATGTGGAGTGGAGTACCCTGATTTTGCTGGCAGTATAGCCCTACTCGGAACCTGTACTTCTGCTAGCTCCATCTCAGACATACATCCAACCCACTCTTACCCACGATTGGTGTCGAAAGTCGGTTCTGATACAATTTGTAATGTTCTGAGCTCTGCTTAGCTGCGCACGCGGCTACACATGCGAACACGCGAACAAAATAAGTCATAACAATTGCCCACCATAAGCGTGCCTCACAAAAGATGCTATAGCTTTCAGGTACCTTAAGTTCATTGGCTCTATTATTTAAACTCTAATTTATTCCTAACAATCGCCGATGTGGGATTATCAACCCCACACCAACCTTGCGCTCTCCTTCTCTCGCTCGTGCTGACACACACAGCCAGATCCCTTCCCTCGGCCCCACGCGCTAGCACACACAACAACAGCTGCCCCCCCTCGGGCCCCACCTGCACCATCCACGTGGCTGCACAATGCAGCCACCACTCTTCATATCTTAATACTTGGACAAATCCCCATACAATCAATCCCATAGAACTCCCTATAGGCCCACCCTTCTCTATATATTATATATATATATATATTATATTATATTTTCATATAATATTATATATATACACTCTTAGGTACGGGGTGTTACATCCAGTCTGAATATGAATCTTGTTCCTCCCTACTTTTCCTTATTTGGACACCTGGATATAATGGATACTAGTCTGAATGTGCATCTTATACTCATGTCCAGTCCACATTTAATCTGGGTATTAAGATCTAAAAGGAATTTCCCTCTTGACTGTACCCATGTATGCACTTTCAGGATCTTCTTCTTATTCTTCAGCTCAGGTATAAAGGTTGTATAGTTGTCGTGGCGCAGTTCGGTTACAGAGTGTGTTTCTCACATGAAGAAGCTAATGAGGGTTGGATTAGGCCCATCATTTGGCTTTGCTCTTCCAGTATCCTCTTTTAACTTTCTTTTATACATTTTAAACCCCTTACCATCCAAGATATTTTGAGAAACCCCTTCTGCTATAAAAAGAGGTGAAAGGAATGGTATAAAATGAAGTGAAAGGGGTGCTATAGAAAGAGGTGAAAGGTATTATTTTTCGGTTGAGATATCCCCATTTGGAATGCATACTTTGATAAGTTTTAGAGAGGAAGAGGGAACCAAAACAATGAGAAATAATCTCTGGATTTCTACATGATATGAGGGTAAACAACCCCAACTTATATGTACAGGGTATCTTAATTTAGAAGAATAATAAAAAACCTTGTACAACCAATTTACAATGATCTGTACTGATTGGAGCCTAAAATCAAGGACTCAAAGGCAGCCAACAATATTTCCAAGTTGAGCATTATTCTTTCTTGATATAGCCTGAATTTATAAACCGTCAAGGACAGCTAATAGACATTCAAAATCAGGCGTACATCTTCCCTTGACATCTGCTTTCAAACTTATGATGGGTCATCATCAGGTTGCTTATATAGTAGTTATGTCGTACCTTCATTTGTGATTTTGTAAAGAAATCTGCTAGCTGCTCCTTTGAAGAATTTATGTTTAGGCAGCAAGTTGTAAATTGTGTTCACCTATATGTTTTAAGTCAGAAAACTCATCAATTAAATCTACAAAAATTCAGGGTGGTTCCTACACATGTCTAGTCTCAGCAAAATTTATTTCATATTTTTATTTTACTGTTAACATGTTCAATTTAATTCTGAAACAGAAAGATAAGTATGAATTTGTGAATCTGGAAATTCTGACACAACTGTACTAAAATACTGATATCAAACAGATTATAATTCGGAATTCAGATCTGTTAAAAGTTCTGGAAAATAGATTCATGGGGCTATAAATCATATTCAGAAAGTTATTTCAAATTACAATAGCAACATGGTCGAAAATCTGATGCAAAAAGGAACACACAGCAGTCCAGAAAATAGTTTGATATGAATAGGCAACAACTTAATCATACAACCATATAGTTCGTGCTAATTAATAATCAAAGTGATAATAGATGTTTAACATGTATAATTCCAGTTTTAAGATGCAATTTCATGGGCATGGTAATCAATCCATTAATTCAAATTCAATCTAATGTATGCAATTCATCAAACAAGTCTATTACATGGATCTAGTTATTTTTCATTTAATTGTGCATATGCAAGATTCAAGAGGGACTAGGTTTTAGATTAAAGATGTAGGCACGATGTTAAGAATACATCGGGTTAGCTCGTGTACTTAATGGAATTTCAAATAGCAATATGATAAAAAGATTTGGATCTACTTGCAAAGATCAAAGAATCTTGAACAAAACAAATAATTAGTTCAAGAAGAGACTTGCCTTTTATATGAGAGATTCGAATATATAGAATAACGGGATAAGAATCCAGGGCAGCGAACCACGATAACACGAAGCACCGAAAACACGTGCGAGCTACGTGCAAAACAGCGAACAACAAATCAAGCACCCAACAACACAACAACTTCAAGTCTGGATCCCCTTCACAAACACCAAACACCAACTCCTGGAGCCCCTACTCCACAACACAGCACACACCGAAAACCAATCCCCTTCTCTTCTCAACAGCGACGGAGAGAGAGACGGCGGAAGGGAACGACGACTGTGGCGAATGACGACAGCGGCTACCCACGACGAAGGCGGCGACGCTCGCGGTCGGGAAGCAACGCAGCGACGAAAACAGGGGCTTGGCAGCACTCCGTTTGCGACGAAACAGAGGAGACGACGGGGGTGTTCGGGGCTCGGGACGACGGCGACAAGGGCGGGGGGGTTCTGCGGTGGATGCGGGGGACGACAGAGAGGGATCGAGGTGGTCGACGAAGTGGTGGTGGCGAGATGGATGGGTGCAGGCGAAGTGAGGTTCGGTTGGCGATGGGTTTGGACGAAGGCGACTGGGATAGGGGTAGTCGGGATGGAGGATGAGAGGGTGGCGAGGAGGCAATGGCAAAGGGCTAGGGTGATCGGGGTGGTGGTCGGAGAGGACGGGAGGAACGACAGGATGGGTTGGTTTGGGTTTGAACGAAAACAGAGGTTGGAGAAGAGAGCGGCGGGATGTGGACAGAGAGAGAGATAGGATAATTAATTAAGGTTTATTAATAGGGTGTTTATAGGGATTAAGAAGTTGGGATTTTGGGTTGCGGGTTAATGGGTTTAGGGTACAGGTTTAGGCTCCAAAAAGAGAAGCAAATAGAAATCAATGGGATGAACATATAGCGGAACAATTCAAACTCAAAACACGAAGAGCAAAATTTGCAATGAGCCAAAAATAGCAGAATTCAAGCCAAAAGAGCACGGAATGATCAAAAGAGAATAAAAGAACCCAATAAAAGCAAAAATTTATATATGAAAAAAGAATTCAGATACAATATTCAAGAAAAGAAAATAAAAAATACAGTAAAATCCAAAGTAGAAAAAATAGGGGTTACAACAATTGTTGAAAAAATGAACCGTTCTATTATGGAAAAGGTCCGAAGCATGTTGTCCTGGGTTGGCCTTTCGAAGGAGTTTGGGGCAGAAGCTATAGTACTGCAGCTTACATTATTAGCAGTTTATCGTCGCTTTCATTGGGTGGATAAGTACCTTGAAAGTCTGGCGTGGCAAGGAAGTTACTTATTTATATCTAAGGATTTTTGGGTGTGAGGCCTTCGTTCATGTACCGTAGGAGAATCGCCGAAAGTTAGATGCGACAACTACATAATGCATTTTACTTGGTTACGGTGATGATGAGGTCAGTTACAGGTTATGGGATCCGGTAGAGAAAAAGGTGATCACAAGTCGTGATGTTACTTTTCGCGAGGATCGGAAGATTGCAGATAGCAAGGATAGTTCTCTAGAGATAGTTGGGTTTGATTTGTCACATGTACCCGTTAAACCCATTTATGAGGTTAATCAACAGGTTGGTTTTGGGCCTGACCTAGGCGATGGAATCCTACATGATGTTGCAGGTGATGAAGCAGAACAGGTGGTACATGATTTTGTGCAAGGCAATCAAACGGAAGAGCATCCTGTTGTTGTACCATAGTTGAGGAAGTCTGAAAGAGTGCTTGTACCCTCAACAAAGTATCCATCACTGAGTATATTGCCATAACTGAAAGTGGTTAGAAAGTTTTCTGGAAGCCATATCGCACAAGGATGAGATGTTTTGGAGAGCAGTTATGTAGGACGACATTGATGCATTGATGGAGAACCAAACTTGTAATCTTGTGAAGCTTCCTAATGGTAACTGAGCTTTGAAAAACAAGTGGGTGTTCAAGCTGAAGTCTGATGAAAATTCATGAGTTCGATATAAAGCCAGACTAGTTGTGAAGGGTTTCAGTCGTGATTTCAAACAGATGTTTTCACCTGTTCTAAAAATGTCATTGATCAGTTGGTTCCAGGTATGGTAGTCAGCTTGGGGCTAGAGTGGAGCATATTGATGTGAAACAACCTTCTCCACGGTGATCTTGAAGAAGAGATATACATGGAACAACCGGAAGATTTTGAAGTCAAGGGCAAGGAGAAAGTTGTTTGCATGTTGAGGAAAAGCTTGTATGGCAATAAACAAGCACTAGTTGTGAAGGAGAAAGTTGTTTGCAAGAAGGTCGACTCGTTTATGGTTCACAATGGGTTTGAACGGACTCATGTATATCATTGTGTCTAAGCAATTTGGTGAGGACTTTATGTTCTCTTGCTATATGTAGATGACATGTTGATAGTTGGACGAGATAAGTCCAAGATTGATAATTTAAAGGGGGAGGTAAGGCTTTTTCGATGAAGGACGTGGGACTGACAAAACAGATACTTGGTATGGAGATCTCTCGTGATAGGAAAGCTCGTAAGCTTTGGGTATGACATGAAAAGTATGTTGAGCATGTCTTGAAGAAGTTCAATATGCACAATGCTAAGGCAGTCGGTACCCCTTTAGCTAGCCACCTTAAGTTGAGCGCCAGACAATGTCCGAATTCAAAGTAAGAAAAAAGATTTATGATCAAAATTCCGCATGCTTCAGCCATGGAAGTTTGATGTATGCATTGGTGTGCATTAGGCCGGAGTTGGCACATGCCGATGGCGTTGTTAGCAGGTATTTATCTAATCCAGGTAGACAATATTGGGAAGCTGTAAAGTGGATAATGAGGTACTTGCAAGGATCTTCAAAAGTGTATTTCATTTGGAGGCTCAGGGTCTGTATTGGTTGGTTACATAGATTCGGATATGGCAGGGGATCTTGACACGAGAAAGTCAGTTATTTATTTACTTTCGCAGGGGGAGTTGTCTCAGTCCACATTATAGAAGGTGGTTGCATTGGCTGCTATTGATACCGAGTACATGGCGGCCGTCGAAGTTTTGCAAGGAAGCTATTTGGTTGTAGCGTTTCTTAGCTGAGCTTGGGTTCGAACCGGACTAGTATGTAGTTAAGTGTGACAATCAAAGTGCCATTGATTTGAGTTAGAACTCCACTTATCATGCTAGAACCAAGCATATTGATGTTAGGTATCATTGGATACGAGATGTGACTGAAGATAGAGAATTAAATCTTGAGAATATACAAACCGATCAGAATTCGGTGGACATGTTGACGAAGGTCATCACATGCCACAAGCACCAAAAGTGTTGTTCCATTATCGGGATGAAGATTCATGGAAGTGTCAATGTGTCGGAGGGGGAGATTGATAAGGATAAGCATAGACCCTCCACATTAAGTTTGGATTTATCTATAAAGAAAAAAAGGATTTTGAAGTCCGTGTTTGTCTTTGGACTTAATGGTTTAAAAACCATGTTTATCTCTAATTTAATTAGAGGTTGGATTGTTTTAACAACCATTTTAAAGTTATCTTCTAGTTTAGTAGGGATTAATATAGTTAAGCAGAGTGCATGTATTTTGCATCGAAAACAATTAAGAGAGTTCTACTTCCTTGGAGTTCTCCTGTAGACTGGAGAGAAGAAGACTGTTCGGCATTGGGCGATCTAAGAAAATGGTGTAAACTTTGTACATTTTCTCGTTCTTTAATAGAAGTTTATTTCTCTCCGGTTGTCTCCTCTTGGGAGATCTCTCGTGTTATTTATTTAATTACTAGGTATGCCCGTGTGCACGTGCCTACGGCACGTATTCGGAACAATACAACATATGAAAAATCATGTAAACAGTATGTATTGATGTACTCTGAAGTAGGATTATGGAGTGACCTTGATGTTTATTGGTTTGTATACTGCAGGATCATTTATCAGCAGCTCATGATTCAAAAATAGTACTGTGTATCTACAAAAGTAGTGGATCGGAAATTCCTTGCTATGTGTGACTTGAGCATAAGAGATTTCTTTTTTGATTTAGAGTCTGACATAATAGCAATTTATTTTTTAATACGGTTGACGCCTCAAACTGCATGAGTTAGTTCCCCTTTGTTCGTTTTTTATGTAGTTAACCATGTATGAATTTAAGAGAGAAAATTTGTTGTGATGTATATGTGAAGTGAAATTGCAGCAAAGCAGATCAAGATACAAATTTGTAGCTACTAAAACTTGAAATATAAGGATTAAGTATGGATTTGTCTATAAAAATACGATCAAGCGAGTCAATTAAAAAATTTATAACGATCTTTAAAAGCAGCAAATGCCTAAATATTCAAAAAAAAAAAACATAATCTGAAATTGCATAATAAAAAAAGCATTCTAATCAAAATTAACTCAGTGAAGCATTCTAATCTAAAACAATTGCCAAGTGATGTATTCTACAATCAGATCAAATATGGTAATTCAAAAACAATTAAATGGAAGTGAATGTTATTGAGTTACGAAAGCATAATCCGAAGAAAAAAAGCATAATTAAAAATTTGAAATAATAAAAAAACGCATTCACTATATATATTTTTTTTGGGACATACCTGGGTAAAAAAAAGAGAGAAGAAAGAGAAAGAATATTGAAAAAGGAGAAAAGAGGGTTAAGAGAGAGAGAGAGAGTAATAAATGAATGAGTTTTGTTTTGGGGGGAAAAATTGGAGTTTTGGGGTTCAATTTTTTTTTTTTTTTTGGGGGGGGGGGGAATGTCTTTTGTGAGGTTAGATATTGACCATTGATTTACTTCCAAATGAATGGGAGCCACTTGATAGCTTTCTTTGTGTTTTATTATATAGATTATTCCTACAATTGATGCTCGCAATTTGGTATGGTTTTTCGAGTTGTAGAAGTTGTTTGGGAGTTTCATTTTGTTGTGGTGTGTTTGAGTTTTCGCCATAGTGTTATCTCTGTAACACATGGCCTTGAAATTTTTTAACATCTATATAATAAAACACAAAGAAAGCTATCAAGTGGTTCTCCTTCAATCTTTCCAAAATATATTTTCCCTCCAAAAGTTCCCTCCAAAACTCAAATTCAAATCTCTCACCCAAAACAACTTCTATATTTATTTAATTTTTTTCCCTCTCTCTCTCCCTCCCTCTTCTATTCAAAAAATTAAGAACATAAAATTTTTTTAAAATTTTTTAAAAATTAAAAATTTAAAAACTAAAAAAATTAAAAATTCAAAAGCTTTAAAAATAGTTCAAAAAGATCAAAAAAATTATATAATATGTTTTTTGCTGGACCCCAAAAATTTCTCATATAATATGTTTGTTACTTCAATTAATTTGCTCGACCTCCGAAACTATTTTATACGATCAAATAAAGTGCACCGTTCCGAAGACGTGCCGTAGGCACGTGTCAACGGGCAAACCTAGTGCACCAACAAAAGAAAATGTACACAATCATTTTTTGCCTTGCTTTATTACTCTGCAGTAACAGCATTTTGCCAAAGGTAAGACAACTTCCAAAGCACTCTAAATATGTAGGATAAAGGCTCCGTAGTGTCATGTTGTCGTTGTTTTATTCCATTGATGATCTAAAAATAAGGAAGAATTACCTGTGAAACCATTGTTATGAAAACCCACAAGCTAATTTTAGTCGTTCTAATTTGATTTACTTTCAGGCTGTCGATCGAGGGGAGAAGCTTGCTGATCTTGCTGACAAGACTACAGAATTGCGTTCCCAGGTGAACTGGAAAGCCTAAATTTCTGAAAAAACTACATTGACTGAACTATTAAGAGATGTATTGATAAAACTTTTAACATAATGTTATTCTACTTACTTCATTTCTATATATTAATCCCTCACAGCAGAGGACTCTATATTAGTAACTCTCTTTTATCAATTTTCAGATCACATGTTAGTCCCTCACAGATACTAGTACTGAGTGGGCCCCACATTTTGAGGGACTAATAAATGGATTCTGATTTGTGTGTAGGAACAATATACAACTATGCGGTCAATCTAATATATCGAAAACTCTTTGATTTATGCACTCAATTGTTGTTATTATTCCTTGTGCAGGCACAAGATTTCAGAAAACAAGGAACGAGGGTTCGTAGAAAAATGTGGTTTCAGAACAAGAAAATTAAGTTGGTGGTTCTTGGCATCCTCTTGTTCCTTGTCCTCATCGTTTGGTTCTCTGTTTGTCAAGGATTCAACTGTACTAAGGAGGAGCATCATAGAACTGAATTCGGAAACTCATCACCTTGAAAAAAAAAAGAATCCTTGTTTTCTTGAAGGTTTTCACTCTCAAAGTTTTATTTCGCAAAGAGCTGGATGTTCAGTGACATAGGCAAAGTGGAGTGTGTTGATTTGTGGTGATTAATTCGAGTCCCACCAGCATCCAGAGCTAGTAACCCAGAGTCTGCAGTTTGTAATGTCATTGGTGTGTTATCGATGACTGTTGAGTCATCTTTTATCCAAAAAAAAAAAAAAATTGTCATTGGTGTGTTGTAGTAATATATAAATTCCGATAAAATGTCAAGTTCTTGTATGTTTGCGTCTTTGTAACGTATTTTTTTCTTTCTTTGAGGTTGTGAGAGGCGGTGAGCTCTGCTAGAACTTTGTACCAGTTGTGAAGACTCGAGTTCAATATTTTTATTTACAAAAATATATCATACATTTACTTTGTAAATTCAGTTGTTCGTAACACGCCACCGATTTGTGCTTCATACTAAATGAGAATGTTTTTCTGAGGCTATGGAGATTCCAATCTCTGAATTGATCCTATTTTTTTGCTAAACATCCATGCGTCTGCATCTTCATTCTCGTATGTATTCAACACCCGAAAGCTTGTTTTCGAAAGTATTATGACATTTCAACATCTGAACTTTTGCGTATTGATTGATTAACAAATCTTGAATCTTGAATTGCATGTGAAAATGACTTGGGAGTTTATTTTCCAGTTCACACGAATCCTTTGGGTCTTAATAAATTTTTTGAAATAGAACATTTTCGACACACTAACTTGTACTAATAACTATATATTCTAGCTTCTCTAACATACTAAAGGAATAATTCAGTTAATGCAATTGGGATCAGAGAAGTCGGAAAAGATGACATTTACAAGCATATATACCGGAGCAAAATATTGTCATCAAAATTTAACTTATGTTGGCAATTCAGCCAGGAAATGAACTAGGAAACAATTGTGATTTTGTTCTCTAGTACATTTTTTAAAATTGTGTAACGTGATCAGTTTTCTCACGTTACATATGTACTACTGTAACTAGATAGAGAGCCCATCCATCAATAAATCTCAACCTGCATTTTAAATTGTAGTTTATATCAAACATCCACTTAAATATCAATATCAATGACATGTGTTAAAGTCAATCAATATCAACATATAAGTGTATTTGCAATATAAGTATCTTGGGGTGGGTATCTTCAAGTGTCACATCATTTTTCTCACAAAAATTTTGAATCAAGAATATCCATCACCTTTTCACCTACAATAACATCTCCAACCACGCTAGCTATTTTAGCTCATTAGAATAGCCAAAATGAAGAACAATTGGATATTTGGCTAGCAAACTAAGTCCACACTCCAACCATACTAGCTATTTTGGCTAGTCATAGATATTTTAAAGCTCAAAATTAAATGCAAATAAATACAAAGCTCAAGCCCCAAATAAAAGCCCCAAATAAAAGCCCAATCTAAAAAAACTCTTTCTGCGATCATAGATCGCGGGCTCCCACGTGAGTTCACGATCTCGCAAAGTTCACGTTCGCGATCGTGAGTTCACGCGCGATGATCGCGAAATTCGCGACTTGGTTTCGAATTTTTTGTTGTTGTGGTGGTTTTTGATTTTATATTTTGGGTTTTGAGAGGCATAAAGAATGGAAGGAAAGTTTGGCGAGAGATATAACCTTGCCAGATATGGCGAGTGAATCTGAGAAACCTATTTTGGCGAGTCTCGTTGGAGCAGATTTTTTAAAATAAATTTTATATTTTGGCTTAAAATGAGAGATAACTAGCCTGGTTGGAGATGGTCTAAGGTGAGTATCTTTCCACTTTTAATAATAATAAGTTTATTTTTAACTAGTATAATGCACGTGCGATGCACGTATATAAAGATGTGTAGGATTTTGATAAAGGGGCAGGTCACCGAAGAGGTTGCATGCACAATTTATTCATTTTGATATTTGCATGCATGTGTTAGACCTACTGACTTTGATAGGAGGAAACTTTCTTCTAAACAAATTGTGCATGCAAGTACATGCAAATCTATACTATTAATTATTTTTCCAAATCTATGCAGACAGGCATGCAAATCTATGCATGTTAATTATTTTTCCAATACATGCAAATTACATTTATGAATAAATTATGCATGCAAGTACATGTAAATCTATACTATTAATTATTTTTCCCAAATCTATGCAACAGGCATGCAAATTTATGCATGTTAATTATTTTCCCAATACATGTAAATTACATTTCTGACCTCCGATATTAACCTATATTTTTTTTAGCCTTTTATGTTTATGAGGGCATGATAGTAAAAAGCCGCCAAAATGGGGCTTTGCTTAATAATAGTATAGATATGATTGAATAAACAAAATTTTGATTTAAACACCCAAAAAGTAATGGTGGGGCCCACATGGGATGGCTGTTTATTTGGGGAGATACCGAGTCTCGAGCAAGACCTGCTGTGGTGGATGGGAAGAGGGTTTTGTTTATTTATTTATTTATTTTATTTGGGGTATCATCATTGTGGGCAACCTAACTAGTTTGTAATGTACATGTTTTCCATCTATGCTCATGCCTGAGAAAAAAAGTATTAACTCAAGAGGAGAAGCTTTCCATCTCTCTCGGCCATCAGGTGGAACTGCAGGAGCACATTCATGGTCACAAACTATGAGCCTTACCTGGTGGTGGTGGTGCTGCTGCTGTTGCCAGAACCAACAGTAGCCATCCGTGGCACTGTCATAAGTTGGTATATGATATGAGTAAAAATAGAACCAAATTAGGACCGTTCAAATTGGGCACAAATTTTGAACCTCTTAGGGGTTAAACGGTAAATTTCACTATGAATGGGCCCGTAAACAGATGTTAGGCATCTTTCAAGCCCACAACCCAAAAGAGGCATGTCAAACTGGGTTGTCATTGTTAAGTTTCTATGAGAAATAATCAAAGAGGAATTAGGGTTAATATCTACATCTAAGTTGTTTGAGATATTCACCCTAGGTATCAAGATTAGAATACCTAGTCTGCTATCTCAGGTTTGGGTATCGGGTTGTAAGCCCATAAACCCGCATTCCAATATCCAATCAATTGACATTCAATACACGTGTTACTCATATGCACACGTAATATTTATATATTGAGAATAAACACATATATCCAACAATCTCCTCCTATATTCTCAATATATAAAGTACATGATTATCTCACAAGTTCAGTATAAAACTGACTGGCTGATAGCAGTCCCTAATATAAGAAATGCATCATAAAAGTTTAGTTTCATAAGAACCAAGATAATTATAAATCTGAATAGTTCAATCAAGACTAAACCAATATAATTAAATGAGTTCCAAACCATATCAAATTTAGAATAGTTCACAAAGACTAAACCAATAGATAAAACAAATCATAGTCTCAAAACTAAACAAAGCAAATAAACTTCAAACCAAATTAAAAAGTTTTAAGCTCAAAATGCAGTCTTAAACTCAAGAGAAGTTCTTATCAAGCAAGTGATCAGCAATAGAAAAATCCTTGCATGCTGCTTCATGATTACTCCTCCATATCGAGCAAGTCATCATCTTCAAAATCGAGATCTAGGATTCTATCTCCATTATCTTTGATAGCATCTGTTTCTCAACATTGCAAATAAGATTTCATGAGTCATTTCTTTTAGAATTCAAACAAATTGCATAAAAGTATCTAGTTCAAACAAAAGAACTTAGTACAATTCAAGTTAGCTAGCAAGATTTTAACACAAGCATCACAATTAAGTATTTTTAAAAAATAAAGTACATGAACTTTTATAGTTTCTACACAAAAACCATACTCTGTTTTATATTGGAATGAACCATTTCAATCATGGTTTAACACCGAGTCATCAAAATTGGAATAAAACATGTATCCATAAAAGACATCATCAAAATTGGAATGATATTTAAAGACAATTTAATCATCGGAAATACATCGACAAGTTTTCATGTTTCGTATTGGAATAATATGATTATTCTAAGTAAATTATCTAGATATATAATACCATCAAAATTGGAATAACATTATATATTTGTGGAATTTATGTGGAATCATCAAAATTATCTAAAACATGTTAACTATCAAATTTATGCTTAAATTTTAACTTCTCTATGGCTGTTATGGGTTCTAATTATCAAAATAACTAGGGTGTTAAGGCCTTTATGACTCAATAGCTCTTAACCCCATTTTCCCTACAATTTTGACAGTTAGACCTCTTTGTAGTCCCTTAGTAAGGGCATCGGCCATATTCTGTTTGGATCTCACATCAATGAGAATAATAGTCCCTTGCTTAATTAGATAGTTCAACTTTGCCTGTCTAAGACCGACAGTTCATCTCTTACCATTGCAAAGAGTATTAGATGCTACAGTTTTTGTAGCTTGGTTGTCGCAAAACAAGCTAAGAGTGGTTACTTTAAACCTTCTCAATGGAATATCTAGCACAGGTCTCTCATCCATTCCGCTTCTTCACCAGCACAAGATAGCGCAAAGAGTTCAGACTCCATAGATGAGAATGCAATGCTTGGTTTCCTTTTAAATTTCCATTACACAACTGCTTCTCCTAGTGTAAATACAAAACCACTAGTGGATCGACTTTCACCAAATTCTGTGCACCACGATACATCAGAATATCCTTCAAAAAACTAAAGGATGTCCAGAGTAGCACAAAGCCAACTCTTGAGCACGACTTAGGTAACCCATTAGCCTCTCAAGGGCATTCCAATGTGACTTACTGGGATTACTAGTGAATCTGCTAAGCATGCCTACCTCAAAGACTATGTCTGGTCTAGTGCAGATCATTGCATACATGAGACTTTCAATTAGTTTGGAATAATCCAACTGTCTCACTGTTGCACCATCGTTAGGTGTCAACTTATTGCTATAATCATAAGGTGTTTCAAACCTTTTGCAATCACTGTATCCCCACTTTGTAACACATTATTAATGTAGTGAGATTGACTAAGAAATATTCCTTGCCTGCCAAAACTCACTCTCATACCTAATATAGTGTCCACAACACCTAGGTCCTTCATGGTAAATTCTTTGGATAACATAGTTTTAACTTCAATTACAGTTGAGAGGTCGCTTCCAACAACATGTATGTCATCAACATACAAACAAATTATTGCAATTTTATTTGATAGATCACGAAAATAAAGGCATTTATCAGAATTACTAGATTCAAAACCTAAGCTCTTTTTTGTTGTATCAAAATTTTCATGCCATAATTTGGGTGCTTGTTTTAATCCATACAAAGATTTTACTAATTTGCAAAATTTGTTCTCTAAAACTTTAAGTACAAAATCTTCAGGTTGATTCATATAGATTTTTTCATTAAGATCTCCATTTAGGAAAGCAGTTTTAACATCCATTTGGTGAATAGCAAAATTTTCAATGGATGCAATGGCAAGAAGAATCTTTATTGCAGCAATATGAAAAAAAGGTGAGTAAACATCAAAATAATCTATCCCACTTTGTTGAGTATAACCTTTAGCTACTAGTCGTGCTTTATACTTTGCTACAGATCCATCAGGATTAAGTTTTTTCTTCAAAACCCACTTGTTTCCTATGGTTTTAGCTCCTTTTGGCAGATCAACTAATTTCCAAATTTTATTTTGTAATAAAGAATCCATCTCATCATCAATAGCCTCTTTCCAAAGTTAACCATCCCTAGATCGAAGGGCTTCCTTTACACTAGGTGGATCAGCCAACAGTGCATAAGTTACAAAATCATCACCATAGGTTCTAGGTGTCTTATCTTTGGTGGAGATTCTTCTTGGCTCAATTTCATTTGAAATTGAAGTGTCAGTTATGCTAGATCTACATTCTGATTGTGAATCATTAACTAAGTCTGTGTGGCCAGATAGTGTTATACCTTTGTCTTTGATGAACACATCTTCAAAGAATTTTGCAAATCTAGATTCAATTATCTTATTGAGAGATAGGTCATAAAATCTGTATGCCGCACTATCAACTGCACTTCCTAGATACACACAAGTATTTGTACGAGGTCCTACTTTAGGCATCTAGGGTCCGGTATTCTAACAAAAGCAATACAACCCCATATGTTTACTTTATCAAAACTCGGTGTGTGCTTATGCCATAACTCATAAGGTGTTGCAGACAGTTTAGAGTGTGGTAACATATTAAGAATATTATTAGCAGTCAATGCAGCCTCTCCCCAAAAACTCGAAGGCAATCCAGCAGTCAATAACATAGAATTCAACATTTCTGTGAGCGCTCGATTCTTTCTTTCAGCTACATCGTTTGACTGTGGTGAGTAGGGTGCTGTTGTTTCAGAGATAATGCCATGTGAAGTGCAAAATTCTTTAAAACCCATTGATACATATTCCCCACCTCAATCAGATCTGAACCTTTTTATTTTAGCATTTCACTGATTTTCGACACGGTCTTTAAATTCTTTGAATTTAGTAAGTGCTTCATCCTTAGTTTTTAACAAATAAATATGAAAATATCCAGAATAATCATCTATAAAGGTGAGTAAATACTTCCGACCTCCTTGCATTACAAAATTTTTAAATTCGCATATGTCAGAATGAACTAGTTCAAGAAGTTGTGTACTCCTAGAAACAGAACTAAATGCTTTTCTAGTGATCTTTGTCTAAGCACACACTTCACATTTGTCATATCTTAAGGATGTATCAATTGTGTAACCCATGTTTTCCATTTTGTGTATTTTTGGCTGTATTTTTTTTTGGTGTATTTTTTTTCTCCTCATCGTATCTCTTTTTGGATCGTATATTGGGTCTTCATTTTCAATATATTCATTTATTTGTTTTGTCATCTTTTAATTGATCTCCTTGATCCTACTATCTCTCTTTGTGTCGTCTCTGTTGATCGAGCTCTTATTTTTTATTCTCTTTATTTTATTGGTTCATGTCCTATTTTATTCATTCATTTTAAATTCTATTTAAAATTTTTCTCTTAGACCATCTTATATTTTTTTATTTTGTTTTATTTAAACCCATTTACCCTAAATAAAACCCATTACCCACTTACTTAAACCCCAACTCGTTAGCAACTATACTACCCATTTTCACCCTTCACCCAACTATCTACTCAGCCGTCATCACCCACCTAAACCCTAAACACTTCATCTGATATTTATATACACTCATAAACCCATGCATTCCCCTTATCAGCCGTCCCCTACTCTCCCTCTCTCCCTCCCGATCCTCCCTGTGTGTACCTCCTAAACCCATACCCCGATCAACCCATCTCTCTCTTCAGACCTCCCTGTTCCCCTTCGCAGCTGCACCGCTCTACTCCCGCTCACCGCTCCCCTACCTCCTCTTCCTTGTCGCGACCAGCAGTAACCCAGCGGTAGCAGCCCTCTCCTCCACTTCTTCGTCGCACGGCAGCAACAGCAGCTCGCTGTCGTCGCCATCTCCTTACCGTGCACCACCCCCTGCCGTTGCCGTGTTCTCGTGAGTTTGAGTTCATTGTTCGTGTACACATTATTGTGTTCGTGGGTTCAATCCGTTTGTGTTCGTGCCCGGGAATCTATTCTCGTCATTCTTTCGTCGTTTTCGTTGTCATCTCTAAGGCAAGTAACTTGTATTCTTTTCTTTGTGTAATACAAGTACTAAATACCGCCTGTAGTGTAGTTGGGTTCTAGAGACAATTCGTGTGTGAATCCTCTGTTATATATTGGTTCTATTGTATTGATTCGAACATAGTTGCCTCACGACATACATGACATGAAACAACTAGGAATGACCACTTTTTGGATGTATATATGCATGCTATTTTGTGATATCGTGTGCTTGATGTGTTATTCGTGCTATAACTTGTCGTGGACTTGCAAAATACCCTAGGCCATGTTGTTTGGACATCTAGTACACTACATTTCATGTTTGGGTTGATTTGGATGAGTTTTATATGAACTAGATAATTTTATGTTCGAAGAATAATTCTGTATTTTCTGTTACCTTGCTTTTGATTAGTATTTTAGACCCTATTAGGGTCAGTATATGAGAAATATTTGCGAACATGAATTGTAGAGAATTTTGTCTATTTTCCAACCCTTATGACAGATCTCAGTTTCAATTTATAAGTTACGAGTTATGACTGTTTTACTACAGAGGTGTATAAGAAATTACAGATTTGATCTTATGAGAGTTCTGGAGAGTAATATATTTTTATTCTAATGTTAAAAGTATTATTTTGATGCAATATTTTGCTGAGTATAACTAGATCTGATTTGGATTAATCCAGAATTTTTGTGGATTTATTTGATAAGTTTTACAAACTATTCTACCCTTGTAAACAACTACTATACTAGCAGAATTTTCTTACTGTTCAGTAAAGATACATAATTTCGACCTGATTCTACTTGCTATCTGATATGGGTTAGACGTGGCCCCTTCTAGGCCACCGGATTCCCTAAAAAACCGCACTTCTATGATCATCAGATCAACCCAGAGCCAGATGGGCTTCTGCCACATCAGGCCCACGAGCAAACGGGTCCGACCCGGCCCAGCAGGGTCTCAGACCCCTTTCCCCTGCCTATAAATACCAGACCCCCTCCTCACTGTGAAGGTAATCAAACTTTCTCCCCTTGAAACCTAGCTACTATTGCCTTTCCAGTGACTGACTAGATCATCGGAGGGCCTGTCGCCGGGACTTCTCCCGGTATTTCTAGGCAGTGTGCAGGTACCCAGGATCGAGCCGAGCCCACAGATCTGAGCCGAGCACCCGGTCTCCACCTCACTCCTACTACTCCCGAGCCGGTCCTTCAGCCGAGGGTCGGACTAGAGCCAGTACCGCAACTTTCACTATACAAACTACAAGAACTCACACCTGTTGCAGCCACACCCCAAAAACAAACCGCATCAATGTCTATAAAATCTTTGTTAATATGAATTATAGCCTACTGTATCTATTTTATCACCCTTTTGACAGATTTGGATTTGGATTTATATTTTGTGAGATATTGCTGTTTTAGTACTGCAGTGTTTGTGATTCCAGATTTACAAAACTGTTGTACTTTGTTGCTTTCTGATTCTACTTGACTATTCTATTCGTGTTGGAAAATTACGAAACTTTATTTTCTGTTACTAAACATACTAGGAAATATCCCAGATTTTTCATGGATTTAATTACTGAAGTTTTCATGATGTTTTCCTGTATATGAATACAAACTTCTGATTTCTGACTGAACGTGTTTTCTGAATTCAAATCAGTTTTGAGACTTGTTTTTGTGAAATACCATATGACTTATATATATTTGCTGGATTTGGCCGGGAGTCTATTTTTCAGATTCTTTGATGGATCCAAATTTGCATTTTTGTAGTAACGGGAATCCCAGTTTTCGTGCAGTACTGTCTTACTGTCCTGAACGAGAATTTTCATTGTTCTATTCTTTTATGAGTTATCTTTCATCTGTACATGTTTATCTTTCAATCTGAACTTGTTACCTGCTTATGCCATATTATTCTTGCTCTGTTTATGACACATACATGCCTGTCTGATAATAATAAGAAATTAACCAAGCCAAGTTTAAGGGAAAGATCTAGTAGTGGATAATATAGAAATGTGTACTTGGAAGGGGGCCCGTATTTCCCACAGGATTATCTGTTACATGTTCATGACTACATGATACACGACTCTGTCTGTATGATACCCTGACTACATACTTTCCTATAGGAAGATGTACTCAGAAGAGAACCCATAGGTTCTATCTGATCTGCATATGATATCTGTCTGTTTGATACCTGAGTACACGGCTCTATACAGTCCCCTACAAAATCTAAACAAAACTGTTTGAATGTAGCAACCATGTGGCAAAAGGATGGACGCATGAAGTGCTACCTAGATAGTAATAACACAAGACCTGTAATAACATGACATCTGTTACCTGTACCTGTATCTGACATCTGTTATCTGTCTGACTGTTACATGCTACTTGACATCTGTTATCTGTATACCTGTCTGCATACCATCTGACACTTGATACTTGATACATGTTATCGGTACCTGTTAGTATACCATGTTACTTGATTTTGTTTCTTGATTCATGTTAGTTATCCTGTTCTATTGACATGCCTATACCATGCTATGTTTGTTCTGCTGTTATTTTATATCTGTTTCTTTTATCCCTGTACTTGTATTATGCACTACAAGCGCCCGTAACTTGCATTGACGGGAATTTTTTTTCTTCTTCCTTCTTCCTGCAATTTATTAAATTGCAGATCAGGGTGATCAGCTGCCAGAGGGGGTAGGTGATCTAACATATTAGTTACTGGAGTTTTTGCTATTATTAGTTCCTGTTGCTATTTGAACAATATATTTGATACCTGGATTTATTTTGTATTTGGGCAATATGACCCAGGATTATTGACTTATTCAGATCTGATTTATTTGAGATCAATATATTTTGTTTCAAGTAATTCTGTTGGTATTGATTCATATATGCATGCTTGGTTAACTTTTCTTGCTTCCGACTCTGATTATTCTTGTGAGATGTTGTAAAGATTCCTGAAAGCTTATGGATGATGAAAATCATTCGCTGGGCTTAGTCACGTATCCATATTCTCTTTTTGGGAAGCGGGACGTGACAAATTGGCAAATTAAAAGATTTAGCAACAGCAAGTAATTTAATATAGTTCACATGTCCCAATCTGTTGTGCCAAGTATATGGGCTACACAGTTTTGTACTAATAGCATTAATCACTTCATTTGCTAAACTAAGGCTATACATACCATTGACTAAGTAAGCACAACCAAAGTAGTATGGGTTAACAGATAAAATAGTTCTACCACTTATCATTGAAACTACCATGCCAACATGATTCAGTAAGCTAATAGAAATTAAATTATTTGCTAAAGAAGGAACATATTTAACATTACGTAAAATTAAATTTTTACCTGATGAAAGACTGAGATTTGGAGTTCCAACCTGGAGCACCTTGAATGATTCTCCATTCGCCATAGAGACGGACTCATTTGCATCTTTGAAATCAGTTAGCAGGTTCTTATTATTGCAAGCATGGCATGTAGCCCCCAAGTCCAACAACCAACTAGCAGAGAAACTGACCTTATCGTCACCAACAACACATAGAAAATTTGTGGGTTCAGTGTTGCCTTCTAACAAGTTCACCTTTTCATTGTTAGGTTGTTCTCTTTTGGGTAGCTTACATTCGGTAGCATGGTGACCCCACTTTCTACATTTGTAGCACTTTCCTTTCTTTTTGACAATCTTTTTAGTGACTTTCAACTTAGACGGTTCACCTTTGTTATTAAGCTTGTTCTTCTTAAACTTAGGAACATATTTGGTATTGGTTAGCACATTAGCATGATGTTGATTGTTGACTCTTAGTTTGGTGTGCACAAAACGTGTCCATAAATACTAATAAGTTTAAATTGAGTTGTTCAGATTTTTAGGATCAAATAATATTCATAAGAGATTCAAGAATATTCAAAGAAGGAAAGTAATAAAGAAAGATTGAGAAATCAAGCAAAAGAAGAAGATATTCAAAAAGAGCAGTTGATTGATTAGTGTCCAAGAATGCTACCAAAGACTAGTTGCTATCATTCTATATTTGTGAGATTTAATCTGTATAAAATTGATTGATTGATTGATTAGTTTTTTGGTAAGAATATAGAGTGGATTCGGTATGAACAGCGCGATACCGGTCGACCGCATCGCAGTTGACTGCAACTCCCATGTATGTAAGAAGCAGTCGACCCTTCATCTCTCTACTTTACGCCAGAGAGATGAACGGTCGACTGCATCAAGATTGCGGTCGACCGTACTTTGCGCTGTTCACATTTTTGGAATGTATTGTTTCTAATTTTGATCGATACACTTCCCAATCTATTTAATTGGTTGAACCCACTGTGTATTCTTTACCTATCACTTCTAAGAAAAATCTTTCAACAATCAATCCGTGTGTGTGTGATAACTATTTTGTATTCTTCAGCCAGGATCATTTAAGATCTTGAGTTTTTCTTTTCTTCCACTTCGGTGAGATTGAAGGGACTTGTGTTAGAAGTCCTATGGGTGTAATAGGTCTCTCGGCCTGAATCCGAGAATCACTGTACAAGGGTTTTGAGTATAGTGGAACGCTTGTGGCGGAGAATTGCTACAAGTTGGAGGTGTGGACGTAGACCTGGGGGTCGAACCACGTTACATCGTTGAGTCTCTTGTGCTATCTGCATTTGCTTTCCTTAACTCTTTTTTATTTACTCGGCACTTTATTTTAATTTTTTAATTCCGCACAATCACCCTATTCACCCCCCCCCCCCCCCCCCCCCCCCCGCCCCAGGGTGATTTACACATGAGAAAGTTGTTTCTTAGCCAACTCCAAATTGATCCTAGTTCTAGTCTCATCTTCAACTTTAATACATCGTTTGAGTTGTGAAAGCTTAATTTGTTCCGGTAGTCTATACATTTCAGTCTTAAATGTAAGCCATGATGCAGGTAATTTAAAAATTATTGCTCTAGTAAGAAAAGTATCACACACAATGATATCTTCAGTTTTTAATTTAGCTACTAAGTTTTCAAGATCAGTTACCTGAGGGAGAATGACTTTCTTCTCTCTGAATTCAAAACTCATGAACTTATCAACCAAGTGAATCTTGGAGACATTCTCCTTTTTGAATTCATTCAGCAGATTATCCTATATTTCTTTAGCTGTTTCTTATTTCATGTATACATCTGCTAACCGATCTGATATACTGTTCAACAAGAACTCTCAACACAAATCCTCGTCTCTGATCCAAGTGGCATCATCCACATCTTCAGTACACTCATCATAGGTCGTTTGACAGGTATAGAAAATCTTCATAAATTTCATTCCATACTGTGTTTTCCTCTTCCAGCTATTGAATTCAGAACTACTAAATGCCTCTAGTTTAGGAACCTCATACGGTCGGTCATGTTTTTCTATCTTAAGGAATAAACGATGAGTTCCTAAAGTTTGAGAGTATGTTCTGAATTATTACTACATAAGTAATTTAGAGAAAGAAGAGGATTTATCTGTAAATCTGCCAACTAATAACAGAATAAATAAATTAGATAATTGCACGAATCTTAAAGTTTAGAAATACCGGATATGATGATGAGATGAAAACCCCACTGTCTTCTTCACAATCCGAAAGCAAGAAACACCAAAGTATGGCCAATAAGGGGGTTTCTTAACGGATCGGGTTGGGCCTGACACACAAAACTCAATCAACCAGGATGAAGAAGAAGGAGGACGACCGGGCACGGCGACTGAAAGCGAGCAGCCCCGTCGACGTGTTCTCCGACTTGGTAGATACCTAAGCCATAGGGCCGGCCCTGAGCGCACTAGTACTAGTACCCCCACTTGGTAGATACCTAAGTCACTTGTGCCGGTTCCCTTGCCTCGCCATAGGGCCGGCCCTGTGTACCCCCACTTGGTAGATACCTAACATTATTCCTAGAACTGCAACCTAGCATTGTAGGGGTATCTCTCATTCATTTTTGAATTCATTTTATTCCTAGAATGTTGCTTCTTCACGCTTCAAAAAGTTTTGTCGGTATCCTGAACTTGTGAATTTTTGCATCCTTGCTTAATAAATCTTGAAGCTTGAATTGTATGCGAAAAATGCGTTTTCGAGTTTTGTTTTGCTTGTTGGCATGAATCCTTTGAGCACAAGTGAGAAGTTTCGTATATAAATCAATTTTAGTATACGAAGTTGTACTAACTGTATATGTAGTACTCGAATAAATCACTGCTTGTAACATAACCCAGCAAAGGATATCGTTCAAATCCTATTAATGAAACGATGGTTTCGGTCATCTAATTATCACATAAAAAAAAGAAAAAAAAAAGAAAAAAAAGAAAAAAAAAAGGATACCGTTCATATTGCTCGGAAAATTACTAAAGTTAACATCTACACGCATGCATACCAAGCATGAGTATACAATTCATGTAAACGGGCTTGGAAAAATCGCCATTACACAGGACATATACCGAGCAAAAGTCCACAGTTCATGCAATGGAGCTCGGTAAAATTGCTAAACATAACATTTACACGCATACATACCAGAATTTTTTACCAAGCTATCCCACTTTTTGTAAGTATGTACGAAACTATCCCTGTTTGAAAATTTAATACCAAAACATCATTGTCGCTAACTGACTTAGCGCGCCTAGCAATTTTCTTCGCGCTAACTCAGTTAGCGTGCTGCAGGGGATACAACTTTTCCCCTCTAGTTCGGGTGTGCGAAAAAACTCACCCAATATAGACACGCTAACTCCGTTAGCGTGCGTGTTTAAATCACTCGAGCTAACGGGGTTAGCGTTCGTAGATGGGACAGTATAGGGCACCATCTCAAAGAGAGGTATGGGTAAAAAATCACTAAGTATAGACACATTAACTCAGTTAACGTGCCTATTATTACCAAGACAGTTAACTGAGTTAACGACTGTGAAGATTTCAAGTTTGCAGAAAGTTGAAACTTTCTAGAAATTGGAGATACTCACACACGTTAACTCAGTTAACGTGCCTATTCTTACCATGGCCGTTAACTGAGTTAACGACTATGAAGACTTTAAGTTTCCAGAAAGTTGAAACTTTCAGAAAATTTGACATACTCACACACGTTAACTCAGTTAACGTGCCTTGTTTTAACAAGGCACGTTAACTGAGTTAACGAGTATGCCTATTTTCACCAACAGACTAATAATCGACACACTCTAACCCAGTTAACGACCTTGGTATAAAGAGTCGCGCTAACGGGGTGAGCGTGTCTATATTGGGTGAGTTTTTTGCCACACGCAAATAAGAGGAAAAAGTTGTATCCCCTGCAGCACGCTAACTGAGTTAGCGCGAATAAAATTACTAGGAGCGCTAACTCACTTAACAACAGGAATGTTTTGGTATTAAATTTTCAAACAGGGTTAGTTTCGTACACACTTATTAGATTGGTAAAAAATTCTGTATACCAAGCATACTTTATATTGGAAATTTAGCCAATAAATGAGCCACGACTCAATTTAAATTAACCCCCAAAAAATATTCACTAATTAATCCATCAAAAAACACTTCTCATTATTTGTACACAAAGGAATAGAGAAATCTATTTATTGAGTTTGCTACACAAAATTCATCTCCATTACAATACGTGTTTATGAATCATCAAAGCACCAACTACTCCAGAAACGAGAATACAGAACACGCCTTTTCTGGACCGGCCAACCTCTTTCCATGATAAATGATCAGTAACTACAGCCACGACTTCATCGAACTGAGCTCTTGTCTCCTCTCTCGAGCCTGAGTTGTCGATAACTATGTCAGCCTGCTCCTTTTTAAAGTCGAGTGGCATCTGAGCATTTATTCTATTTAAGGCTTGTTCTAGAGAGATTCCATCTCGTGACATGAGTCGTTGCAGTTGTGTTTCTGAGTCAACCCATACGACAATTACTGGTTTTGTCCATCGGTTCTTCTTGGTTTCAAACAATAATGGGATGTCAAGAACTATAACGTCGTAGCCCTTGAACCATAGCTTTACTACTTCCCATAATATGCCAGATGATATGTACGGAGCTAATATGCTGCAAGAAGACGAGCATAAAGTAGTTAGCTCAGATATAAACTAAGTGATCAATATGCTCTGTTACACTACAACAGTAGATGAAGTTAGCATAGAAAGCATAATTAAGGGCTTGGCAGGGGACATGACATAGTTACAGGAAAGGGACAAGACAATTTTATACAAAGTTGGACACAAGGACACATGAAATTTTGTAATGCTATGGACCTGAGTTTTGTTGAAGGCATTCCAGTCGGGATTCAACTATATATCATATTGTGAGGATGATCAGCTCTCCTTGTTGGCGCCAAAGGATCAGCTTATTCCGGTATATGTCCAAAACTACTTTTTTCTCTTCTATTCACCTACATATCATATTTATCTCATCCTAAGAAATAATCGCACAGAACTTTTACAACTTAAATATTCTTAGTGTACACCAATGAACAAAAATTACTAGCGTCTCTGTTACATGAAAGATTATTGTGTATTCTGGGAATACCATGGATTTTTTTGAATATCTACTTATTTAAAATAAGTAACTCTGGACGGAGATTGATAAATACCGAAATTAATGAACCATGCTCATTTAAAATCTGAAAGAAGTTTGGCTTATAGGTCCTTTTTTATATTTTCTTCTTGTTTCTCAAATTGTGTTTTATTCTTCTTGAAATAATAATATCATATAAGTGCAGATTGTATTGGTGCTTTGATGATATATGAATAAGTATTTAGTTGTTCACTGCCATCCAAGAGGAAAGAGGTCTTTAAGAAAGTAATTTTTGGAAGATCTTTTAAAAGATCGGTGTAATAGATAGGGTATCAAGGCCAGTGTATCTCTGGTGCATTCACGAACTGGCTTAAAGAGGTTATTTTTGGTAGATCTTTTCATGTTGTAAATGAAAAGGATTTTACTGAAGAACTAACTGGATGATGGTCAAGTAGTTCTCCCTTTGAAGTTGCGTAAAAGGACTTAAAAGCCATAGTGATTATAGTACTTGTCACTCATATATTCTATGACCACAATCTATCAATTTATGCATACATATTAATCACTACATTAAAAGTAACAGGATGTTTGCACCATAGAAAAATTTAGGCTTTGTAGGTTAATCTACAACGACCTTGCAAGTTTTGACACTGCATAAATTTTTTTTACTACAAGATTGTCACAAAGAATCATTTATTTTTATTGTTACAGTTAGCTGCCCATAAACAAAAATTGAATGCAGTTAACTTGTGTCTACCCATAATCAAAAAGGAAATTTTAACTTTGTTTTTGTATCGGCAATGTCCTTGTATGGGCTTTACTGTTCTAACTTTACAATATAAACATGCTTGTATCTGAATATTAAGAAAAAGTCTGTTATCTCAATAAATTCGCAGTTTTTATTTACTAATAGTAGATAATATTGCTTGATCTTGCAAATACATGTTGCCTCTATCCCTATTCTACTTGTCACTTTTATTGTTCTTTGTATTTCTCTCTCTCTTGTGCTAAGTCATTCAACTGAATTCCTAAACAGTTTATTCTATTCTTTAGTTCTGCCTTTTACTGCTTTATCTGACTCCCAGCATCTATCTAATTTAGTTTCAGGCAAAAGTTATGATATCTGATTCTGCTTCTATTGCTTTTGAGTTTCTATTAACCTATGTAAGATGTAGGAGATGCTATTGAGGCTAAAAAACTTGGAATCCCTGCTATTGTCAGCTCTTATATACCTCATGATAATGAATCTACATAGCTTTTTATTGTTTGACATAATTCTTTATGTAGTTTTTTTCTCTTCCTGTTGAAAAATGAACCTAATTTGTCTCTCAATGTTCTCTGGTAGGCTTGCATGTTGTTTTAAGCATAGATGACTTTGCCCGACACTGAAACTCAAGCAATTATCCTTTCTTTGCTCTTGGCACCAGCTTCTACCACCAGCTCCTTTCCTGGTCGACTAGCTACTAGCTAGAGGGATTTCCATCACCTAGCTACAACCTCTTATAAATCAGGACTAGCACTATCACTTGATTCCCCTCCTTGCATACTTCATTGATAAGCTACTTCACTGAACTTGTCACTGACGAGCAATTCATTTATTGATTTAAAAAAAACCGAACTTGTAGCTGTCAATCTGCGAGGCCTAGTACCTATGTGACATTCAAAACGGACGAATTCGGATTCGGGTAGGCAAATTAATGATATTTCAGTATGTTTGTTAGTGATGAAAGTAGCTGCTTACCCAACTGTAAAAGCTATGAAATTCAGTTTTCTAGGATTTTGTGAACATCTTTAATTTTTGCATTACATCAATCATATAAGTATATAACAAATTCATCTTGTTCTTGCCACAGCGATATATTTTCTGTACTTGTAGTGTTCCTCTTTACATGATCTTCATGATCTTTAGTTTCATAATTTTCTGTTACAATGGTCAAATATAGTTGGATAAACAGATTTTTCCCCCCGACATAATGCATTAAGATAATATGTGGATATATATGATGTAAAACCAACCCTAAAATAGAGAATTTCCAAGAATTTTAATGGGTTAATTTTACCAACATGAAAGTGCGGATCTAAGTTGGAAATTTTTAACAGTTAACAGGTTCGATGGGTTTTCAAGAATTGAATAAGTGTAACAATCCAAATTAATAAATCAACCTTACAATCAATAAAATCCCTACGTGTTTTAGCAAGTAAGAAGTTCAATACTGATTTGTACTCTATTCAGGCATGTGGAACACTCAATCTCAATTATTTTTGTGGGCGACAGGCAAATCAGATAATATACTAGATGATAAGACAGTAAAACACAAATATTTAATAAGGGAACGAGTATACCGAATGCGAAGAAGCCAGTGTCGATCTCAGAGTTGAACAGCAACAGCAACACAGTGAGCAAAGTCAGCAACGAAGCCACGTAGTGGTAGATCTAGTCGCCGGCGATGAGGGGAGACAGCGAGCGGGGCGGCGGCGGCAGGATGCGACGGCGCTGGGTCAGGGATGTCCGGGCGAAGGTGAGGGAGGGGTAGCGGACGATGATGAAGGGTGTGGAACTGTGGTGGTGGTGATGGGTCAACGGAGTTTGGGGATGAAGGGCGTGGTCGCGGTGAGGTGGTGACGGGACGAAGGCGACGGCGGTGGTAGGGAGAGGCGGGGGCGTTGTCGAGGTCGGGATAGGGGAAAACGGGAGAATCGATGGTTGGGTTAGTTTTCTTCTTCTTCTTTTTGGTTCGATCGGGATCTGAAGTATACGAAGGAGAAGGGTGGGGAAAAAGATGTGGATGGCAGCTGGTATTGGGATTTGTGATTAGGGTTTTAGTATTTGGGAATTAGGATTTGTATTAGAGATTTTTTTTTGTTGGGGGATAGATTTTAGAATTAATCACTAACTCTAAAATTGATTAGGATTTTTCACAAACCCTAATTTTAGATCTCAGTTGTATCACACAAAGGAGAAGCAGGAAGAGCAAAACTCAACACAGATTTTTTTTAAAATCAGTAATGGCATATCTTCTCATTCATCTCAAGGCCTTTAAATATGCTCAAATACATCTTGAAACAAATCTCCAAAATATTCTCAAAATCTAAAAAATACAAAAAAAGATTACATACGGCTATAATTGCCATAAACAAAAATGGTACTGAAATAAATTAAACAGGAAAGATGTCCTCATCATTCTCTCCGGGTGGGAGAGAGCTCGACCCAGTCGAGTCAAAACTAGTGATCCTGTCATGGTGCTCCAAAAAATCTGGATCCAGCTGCGGGAGCCCTTCACGATCACTGCAAGTGTCATCCAACTTCGGTTTGTTTTTCCACCTCACCAAATACTTGTGCATACCACCATCTCTAGTAGAGATTATCTGATCATCTAAAATATTATCCAATTCTTCTGTTGATGGGTAAGTAGTATCTGGTAGTGGAGGTAATGGGGGAATCTCACCATTAGGCTGCAGGGTAGGCTCATTTATAAGAAAATTTCTAGGGTTAAATTTTGAGCCTTCATAAAGTACTAGATCCTCAATATTGAAAGTCTTACTTATGCCAAAACCTTCAGGAAGGTCAACGACATAGGTACTATCATTGTTTGCATGTAGAATCTTAAATGGGCCTGCAGCACGTATGTTCAAGTTCTTAACGGGTCAAACAGGAAACCGTTCCGGATGAATCCGAACCATCACTTCGTCACCAATATCAAAAGTTTTAAATTTCCTTCTAGTATCTGCTATTAACTTGTAGTTAAAATTATTCTCATTAAGTTCCTTAGAAATTTCTCTATGCAAGTCATGAATGTTATATGCAAATGTGGGTGCAGACTCTGTGACTTTATGACGTTCTAATACATGAGTAAAATCTATGGGTATCTCAGGTATACTCAATGGAGGTGACTGAATAGGCTGAATACAATTGAGAGACTGGTCATCATCTTTTTCATCAAAGTCATCACTTATATTAGGTTCATAGGTAAACTCATTGTCGGGCTCATCAGCGATGACTGCGGTACCCTCTACTATATTAATCCTACTTGGACTAGGACAGTTGCCAGCAATATGACCGTATCCCTTACATTTATAGCACTTAGTGAGAGGATCAATCTTAGAATAGTCTCTTTCAGTGTTCTTACCCGTATTGGCATTTCTAAGTGGATAGGAATTTGAAGTATGTTTATTTGGGTAAGACTTGTTAGGGTACTGAGGAGAGGAGTGCTCAGGTGTAGAGGGGTCAGGAGGATTCATTCTAGAGGAATGATCCATCGAATCGCTGGACTTGTAATGGGAACTAGCTTTAAGAGAATCCATATCGAGGACTAGGGCGTAGGCTGCCGCTATTGAGTCCACATTTCTATAGATTAGCTCATTCCTAAGATCGGCTCGTAATCCAGCCCTGAACCTAGAGAGAGTTTGTTCTTCACTCTCTTTACCTAAAGCATTGCACCGAATAAGGAAGTCATCAAATTTATCAACATATTCTTGTGTGGATTTACTTCCTTGATACAGTTGGTTCCATGAATCTAGCAATCGGGTATGGAACGATAACGGTACATATCTCTCAGTGAGCTTCTCTTTCATGGCCTCCCAAGTGGCTATGGGTGCCAGGCCTCGGCCTCTGCGGGCATGTTCAAGATTGGTCCAATGTTGTTGAGCTTTACCCGTTAATTTCATAGTGGCAAATTTAACTTTCAGGGCTTCGCTCATATCAAATCACACAAAGTAGTGGTCCATGGCACGGATCCAATCGAGGTAAGCTTGGGGTTCCATGTGGCCTTCAAACTGGAGAACGTCAGCCTTAACGTTCTTTTTATATTGTTCGTCAGGGTCACGTTCTGACGTCGATCGTCATGAACATTCCCTTGAGGGATCTGACTATGGGCATGAAGCTCAGGGACAATGGTTTGATTTAACTCCACTTTCTCAAGCCTCTGATTGATATTGGCAAGAGTTGCTTGGATGGCAGCTAGGGTAGCGGAGATATCAGGGTTGTCCATTTCAGGTCTGGGGAGTCTAGGGTTCCTAATTGGGTGATTGGGAAGGGATAGGAAAGGCTCTTCAGGATCTGTGATGGTGCTGCGAAGACGCATTCACCAAAAGTGGAAACTAGGGGTCGTGTGTGTCCTAATTTTTTTTTTTAATGAATCTGAAATGACCTAAAATAAAAGAAAGACAAAAATAAAATAAAAGACTAAACAATCCTAAATGAATGCAAAAATGATGCCTACGATGCAAGAACTAGGGTTTTAAGAACCTTCGTTCTGATACCAAAATGATGTAAAACCAACCCTAAAATAGAGAATTTCCAAGAATTTTAATGGGTTAATTTTACCAACATGAAAGTGCGGATCTAAGTTGGAAATTTTTAACAGTTAACAGGTTTGATGGGTTTTCAAGAATTGAATAAGTGTAACAGTCCAAATTAATAAATCAACCTTACAATCAATAAAATCCCTACGTGTTTTAGCAAGTAAGAAGTTCAATACTGATTTGTACTCTATTCAGGCATGTGGAACACTCAATCTCAATTATTTTTGTGGGCGACAGGCAAATCAGATAATATACTAGATGATAAGGCAGTAAAACACAAATATTTAATAAGGGAACGAGTATACCGAATGCGAAGAAGCCAGTGTCGATCTTAGAGTTGAACAGCAACAGCAACACAGTGAGCAAAGTCAGCAACGAAGCCACGTAGTGGCAGATCTGGTCGCCGGCAATGAGGGGAGACAGCGAGCGGGGTGGCGGCGGCAGGATGCGACGGCGCTGGGTCAGGGATGTCCGGGCGAAGGTGAGGGAGGGGTAGCAGACGATGATGAAGGGTGTGGAACTATGGTGGTGGTGATGGGTCGACGGAGTTTGGGGATGAAGGGCGTGGTCGCGGTGAGGTGGTGACGGGACGAAGGCGACGGCGGTAGTAGGGAGAGGCTGGGGCGTTGTCGAGGTCGGGATAGGGAAAACGGGAGAATCGATGGTTGGGTTAGTTTTCTTCTTCTTTTTGGTTCGATCGGGATCTGAAGTATACGAAGGAGAAGGGTGGGGAAAAAGATGTGGATGGCGGCTGGTATTGGGATTTGTGATTAGGGTTTTAGTATTTGGGAATTAGGATTTGTATTAGAGATTTTTTTTTGTTGGGGGATAGATTTTAGAATTAATCACTAACTCTAAAATTGATTAGGATTTATCACAAACCCTAATTTTAGATCTCAGCTGTATCACACAAAGGAGAAGGAGGAAGAGCAAAACTCAACACAGATTTTTTTTAAAATCAGTAATGGCATATCTTCTCATTCATCTCAAGGCCTTTAAATAGACTCAAATACATCTTGAAACAAATCTCCAAAATATTCTCAAAATCTAAAAAATACAAAAAAAGATTACATATGGCTATAATTGCCAAAAACAAAAATGGTACTGAAATAAATTAAACAGGAAAGATGTCCTCATCAATATAATTCTTAAAGAATAAACTTGGTTAGAGATATTTGCACCACACCCACCACAATATTCAAGAACTTAATCTTAACAAATGAAATTGATTTTTGTAAATTATGAGGAATTTTTGTTAACAGTATGCTATTGTAGTTGAATTTACTTGAGTTTTGGTTGTCTATAACGTTGATGTTGTTGTAATATTCTACTGGTGTTGAATTTACTTGATTATTGGTTATCTATAAATTTGGTGTTGTTATAATGATAAGAAACAAGAACACGGCTATATTTTACATCGTAACATAATTGATGAGGACATCGGTTCAAGATAATTTGAGCGTTTCTATCAGCGCAGGCATCGTCTAGGACAGCTGCTTCATTACTTTAGTATTTTATTCAGTAGTCATATTTGTTTTTGACAATTATAGCCATATGTAGTAGTTTTACGATTTGCACATTATCTTTTATGCATTAGAATATTTGAGATTTTAGAATATTTTGAGATTTGTATCAAGATTTGTTTTGAGCCTATATATAGGCCTTGAGATTAATGAGAAGTTATGCTATTCTTGATTAACAAAACTATTGTGTTGAGTTATTGCTCTTCATCCCTCTTTTTTGTGTGAGACAACTGAGAGAATTATTAGGGTTTGTGAGAAGTCCTAATAAGATTTTAGGGTTTGTGATAAACTCTAAAACTACCCCCAAATCCCCAAATCCATTTCAATTCCTAAATCCTAATATCCAAATTAAACTCAAATCCAAACCTTAATTAACTCATCCTCTTCATCCCCTCCCTCTCTTCTTCTCCAACCTTCCTCGACGCCACTGTCACCCACCACCATCGACCAACCTCCGACCGCCAGCCACTCTCCACCCCTCCATCGCCAGCGACCCCCATCGTCTTCTTTCCTCCTGGTCGACGACGCCCCTCGCCGCCACCCAGTGCCGCCATCCCTAACCCCCTTCCCGTCACCTCTGTTTCCTCGACACCACCACCAACCCTACACCCCGTCGCTGCTCCCTCCTCCCGAGCTCCAGCGGCCAACATCGCCACCACCCGGGAAACATTACTGCAGCCACTATTTGCCCCAGATCCGATTCAGTTTCTTGATCTTGATTGGCTGTGGGATCTGTTGAGCAAAATTTCTTCGGACCCGGTAACTTCTTTCCACTTCTCATTTATTTGTGATACAATCTATCATCTCTATAATATTATTTGATTTATAAGACATCCACAAATAATGAGAGTGTTCTACTTGCCTATTAGTGTACAAATCTTTATTGAATATCTTACATGCCAAGAACGATTAAGTATTACTGTTGATTGATAAGATTGAATTTTTAATTGGGCTTCTTAAATTTTTTCACGTCTTGAAAATCCATCCAACCAATTAATAGTTATAATTTCTAACTTAATCTGCATTACGTATTGGTAAACTTAATATATTTTAATATTCTTGGAAATTCTCTATTTAGGATTAAATTTACATCATTTTGGTTTCAGAGCGAAGGTTTTTAAAAACCCTAGTTCTTGCATATCTAGTCATAATTTTTGCATTCATTTAGGATTGTTTTAGAGACATTTTTTTTTCTTTCTTTTTGATTATTTCAGATTTTAAAAAAAAACCCTCTTAGGTGCCTTTAGGACCGTTTCCCCAAATTTCAATAAACACACATTACACGACCCCTAGAATTCCGCGAACCCCTTTTCAAACTACGATGGACAACTCTGATATTTTCGCTACCCTAGTTGCCATTCAAGCAACTCCTGCTAATATCAATCAGAGCCTTGAGCAAGTGGAATTGAATCAAAATGTTGCCCCTGAGCTTTCATCGTCAGATCCCTCAAGGGAATGATCGTGACAGCCGACGTCAAGATCGTGACCTTAGTAATAGATGGATCCCCAAACTTATCTCGATTGGATCCGTGCCATGGACCACTACTTTATGTGGTTTGACATGAGCAAAGCTCTGAAGGTTAAATTTGCCACAATAAAATTGACTGATAAATCTCAACAACATTGAACCAATCTTGAACACGCCCGTAGAGGCCGAGGCCTGGCACCCATAGCCACTTGGGAAGCCATGAAAGAGAAGCTCACTGAGAGTTATGTGCCGTTATCGTTCCACACCCGATTGCTAGATTCGTGGAACCAACTCTATCAAGGAAGCAAATTCACCCAAGAATATGTTGATAAGTTTGACGACTTTCTTATTCGGTGCAATGCCTTAGGTAAAGAAAGCGAAGAACAAACTCTCTTTAGGTTCAGAGCTGAATTACAAGCCGATCTTAGGAACGAGCTAATTCATAAAAATGTGGACTCATTGGCAGCAGCTTATGCCATTGTCCTCGATATGTATTCCCTCAAAACAAGTTTCCATTACAAGTCCAGCGATTCGATGGATCATTCCTCTAAAATTACCCCTCCTGATCCCTCTAGACCTGAACACTCATCTCCTCAGTACCCCTACAAGTCTTATCCAAGCAAGCATACTTCAAATCCTTATCCACTTAGAAATGACAACACGGGTAAGAACATTGAAAGAGACTATTCTAAGATTGATCATCTTACTAAGTGGTATAAATGCAAGAAATACTGCCATGTTGCTAGCAACTGTCTCAGCCCAAGTAGGATCAATATAGTAGAGGGTACCGCTGTCATCGCTGATGAGCCCGACAATGAGTTTACTTATGAATCTCATGTAAGTGATGACTTTGATGAAGAAGAGGATGACCAACCTCTCAACTGTATTCGGTCGATCCAATCACCTCTATTGAATATACCTGAGTCACCCATTATTTCCAAGTCACTTGGCAACCGATAGATTTTATCCATGTGTTAGAACATCCTAGAGTCACAGAGTCGGCATCCACATTTGCATATCGCATTCCTAACTTGCATAGAGAAATTTTCAAATAAATTAATGAGAATAATTTTAACTACAAGTTAATAGCAGATACTAGAAGAAAATTTAAAACTCTTGATGTTGGTGACGAAGTGATGGTTCGGATTCGTCCGGAACAGTTTCCAACTGGATCCGTTAAGAACTTGAACATACATGCTGCAGGCCCATTTAAAATTCTGCATAAAATTAATGATAATGCCTATGTCGTTGACCTCCTGAAGGTTTTGGCATAAGTAAGAATTTTAATATTGAGGATCTAGTACTCTATGAAGGCCCAAAACTTAACCCTAGAAATTCTCTTACAGAGGAGCCTACCCTGCAGCCTAATGGTGAAATTTTCACATTTTCCCCTTGATCTGATACTACTTACCCACCGACAGACAAACTGAATAATATTTTAGATGATCTGATAATCTCTACCAGAGATTGTGGTATTCATAGGTATTTGGTGAGGTGGAAGAACAAGCCGAAGTCGGATGACCCTTGGAGTGATCGTGAGGAGCTCCCGCACATGGATCCAGATCTTTTGGAGCACCATGCCAGGATCACTAGTTTTGACTCGTCTGGGTCGAGCCCTTTCCCACCCGGAGAGAATGATGAAGACATCGGTTCAAGACGATTCGGGCGTTTCTATTAGCGCATGCATCGTCTAGGACAGCTGCTTCATTACTTTAATATTTTATTCAGTAGTTATATTTGTTTTTGACAAATATAGCCATATGTAGTAATTTTACGATTTGCACATTATCTTTTATGCATTAGAATATTTTTGAGATATTAGAATATTTCGAGATTTTTATCAAGATTTGTTTTGAGCCTATATATAGACCTTGAGATTAATGAGAATTTATGCTATGCTTGATTAACAAAATTATTGTGTTGAGTTATTGCTCTTCATCCTTCTTTTTTGTGTGAGACAACTGAGAGAATTATTAGGGTTTGTGAGAAACCCTAACAAAATTTTAGGATTTGTGATACTCTAAAACTACCCCTAAATCCCCAAATCCACTTCAATTCCTAAACCCCAATATCCAAATTAAACTCAAATCCAAACCCTAATTAACTTATCCTCTTCATCCTCTCCCTCTCTTCTTCTCCGACCTTCCTCGATGCCACTGCCACCCAACACCACCGACCAACAACCCCCGACCGTTAACCACTCTCCACCCCTCCATCGCCAGCGACCCCCGTCGTCCTCTTTCGTCGTGGTCGACGACGCTCCGCCCCGCCGCCGAAACCCCCCAGCGCCGCCATCCCCAATGCCCTTCCCGTCGCCTCTGTTTCCCCGACACCACCACCAACCCTACACCTCGTCGCTGCTCCCTCCCCCCGAGCTCCAGTGGCCAACACGCCACCACCCGGGAACCATTACTGCAGCCACTATTTGCCCCAGATCCGATTCAGTTTCTTGATCCTGATTGGCTGTGTGATCTGTTGCGCAAAATTTCTTCGAACCCGGTAACTTTTTTCCACTTCTCATTTATTTGTGATACCATCTATCATCTCTATAATATTATTTAATTAATCTAGCGTCCACAAATAATGAGAGTGTGTGTTCTACTTGCCTATTAGTGTACAAATCTTTATTGAATATCTTACATGCCAAGAACGATTAATTATTATTGTTGATTGATAGGATTGATCTTTTAATTGGGCTTCTTAAACTAAAGTCTTGAAAATCCATCAAATGAATTAATAGTTATAATTTCTAACTTAATCTGCATTACATGTTGATAAACTTAATCTTTTAATATTCTTGAAAATTCTCTATTTAGGGTTAAGTTTACATCAATAATAATATAACACATCAAGATAATGCATAAATTTAATCAAAATGACAATCACCACTATAATTTTGGGTTGCAAAGTCAAAATAAGAGATTTACAATCAATAGAAAAGTATAAAAAGTTTCGTCCTCCATTGAAAATTAGAAAACACGAGACTTCAAAGTTAATACAAAATGTCGAAGTATTGATTACCAGTTCAATAAGTATTTGAAATGTATAAGTAATAGATGTACGTAATCAAATTTAGGACACGTGCAGACACTGTCCAAGGAGAGTCCATGAAGTGTGTAACACACGTCTGACATAGGTACAGCACTATCATAGAACTGATAGAAGTGTCCATGTTATATACGAGTTAGCTATATAGCTCCTCTACAGAAGAAGGAGCTAGCAAAGTCCTATCAAAGGTGGAGTGAGTTAGCTAACTATCTGAAATAGGAGCCACTCTTTTATTTAAATAATTACAGAAAATGATAGCATCGCCTTTGATGGGGAAGTATGGTCAGTAAATTTGTTTGGGGGAAGATGCACATTGTTAGCAGTTAAAACACACAGACACACAGACACACGCACCCACCCACCCACACCCGCACCCACACTCGCACACATTCCTCACCAAATGCAGCTCAAGTCTACTTCTTTTCATTTATGCTGATACTATTGGTTTAAAAAAGACAGCAGTCCCTGCAGCTTTAGTTTACATTTCAACCATTTTGTTTCGTGTATAAGTCGCACTATACTCCTCATATTGACCTGATATTTCATTCTACTGACTAGGAAATTTATGTAGGTTTTCTGAGATTCATAAGATCTCAGGTTTACGCTCACGAGACAAGGGATACATCTCTTTTCCATGTTGTTCAGCAGTCTTGAATGCACATTTCCTTCTGGATGGCTCATTTTGTGTTGAGCATAACTCACGCTACACACCCTCAAATTAAGGAGAAGTTTGTTTCTACATGACCAGGGAACAACCTAGTTTTTCCAATGTTCAGAATTTATTTGGTTGATTATCAAAATACAGGGTATACAAACTAATTTTCAGAGGGAAGCACAGCAGATTTTCTGTGGGATTTCTTATCAATCAGTCATTTTATTTTGCACATAACTCGCGTTACACACATTAGATTCATAATCCATCTGTTTCTACTTGTTGGGGGCACAATATATTTTGCTCCAAACTCATAAGATTTAATGATGGGCCTCTGGACAGAGAAGGTTCACGCTCTGCATTTGCCACTTGCTAATGACTTGAACCATTCAATTTCATTGGCATACATCCATCTACTATACCTTAACTTTATGCAACTATTGTCCATCACTTTAAGTACTACAGTCTCAGCTAAAAATGAACATGGGCATCTTCAACAACTAAACTCACTCTATTAGTATGTGTCATTTAACAAGCTTTTGCCAGAGGAGGCATAATAGAAGTAACAAAGACACAGTCCAATTCCTCACCAAATGCAGCTCAAGTATACTTCTTTTCATTGATGCATGAATATGAAGTACTAAAGAAGATAAAGCTACAAAAAAGTTGTAAAATACACACACACACACACACACCCCAATTCCTCACCAAATGCAGCTCAAGTATACTTCTTTGCATTAATGCATAAATATAAAGTGCAAGAAAAGATAAAGCTACAAAAGAGTTGTAAGAAAATTCGTTTCTAGCTACACAATACTACTTTCCACAACTCCAATCAAGGTACAACTGAAAGACCACACGCACACACGCGCATACCCCAATCCCTCACCAAATGCAGCTCAAGTCTACTTATTTTCACTAATTCATGAATATAAAGTGCAAGGGAAGATAAGGCTACAAAAAAAAATTGAGAGGAAATTTGTTTCTAGCTCCATAATACCAACTTTCCACAAGTCCAGATAATAGCCCATGAAGGTAATAGCCACAAAAATACTACAAGATTATTGTTGAGCAAATGCCAAATGGTGAGCTTCAAGCAACTTGCATAACAACGACTAATGAATTATAACCGTACTAATTACAGTAAGATCAACATTAAGCAATCATTTTGTTTGACTAATCGTATGCAAGACACTTGAACCAAAAAAAATTAATAAGAAAATCAAGGGCAGCCTTCTAAATAACAATTATTGATGTCTGAGTGTATTTACCGATTAAGAAGTTGACGTTTTGTTGGATCAGAAAATACCAATTGACCCAAGCGTGTTCTGTCAATCCCTCCATTTTCAAGCAAAATCTCGGTCCCAAACGTTTTCACTACCTTTTTCCACCCACCTGCACCTTTTCTTACCACATCCTGCAAAGGAACAACTTCAAAAATTATCTACACAGTTCAATTACATTCCCAACATGTTACACCTAAAAAACCGAAAATTCAAAAATTTCTTCTCTAAGTTATAAAGAGCATCAGTGCGACATTGCCCACATTGGAGTATAAAAACGACTAAGTCTTCTAAAATAAAAATAGACTATGGAGAATAAATGTCCACTATGCTATCAACACTAAATGACTAATTTGGGTCCATCCAAATTCTCATAGAGTACTGTTCGGGAACAAAGTTAGGATAACCAAAGTTAATTTTTTAGTTGAAGGTACCTTTACCTCGACCTTAGAAAAATAATTTTTAACTAGGGTTTGGCAGTTGACAATTAAGATAAACTCCATTCACACATTCACACAAGCAGTTCAAATGGACTGACTTAATTAGGAAAAATTATCTAACTAAGTCCAGTATTTTTGGTATGGCAAAAAACTAGAGCTATATGACCGGTTTTTGGAGGATCCGTGACCCCTTCCAAATTGGATTGTTGACTTAGCTGAGGGATGGAGCCAACACCAAGTTCTGGTATGACAGATGGTGTGGAGCGATTCCTGAAGGACCAATTTCCAACACTTTTCCAAACTCCACCTCCCCTGAGGCCGATGTGAACACATTGTGGAGGAGGGAGAGGTGGGCACCAAGATTCCACCACACCCTACCCGATGAAGTCAGCAGGCACAGGAGCGAGCTGTTCGACTTGCTTCAGGATTGTTGCCCTTCCACAGCTTGTGACAGAATTAGCTGGTCCTTCTGCCCAGATCGTCAATTCTCGTTGAGATCAATGTATGAATTCATCAATGATGGAGAGGTTTGAGACAGGGCATCCTTGACCATGTGGCAAAGTAAGGTTCTGTTGAAAATTCATCTTTTCTGCTAGCTAGCGTCAAAGAATGCTATTCTTACAACTCATCAAGTGCAAATGGGTTGGACCAGAGGATTGTGTGCTCTGTAACAACCAAAGGGAAAAAAGTTGAACATCTCTTCCTGTGGCGCCTTTTCTCGATTGCGGTCTGGGACAAGATGAAGAGCTAGCTCCATATTCAAAGTCTCCCTGACAATGTTTGATTATTTTGGACCAGTTGCAGAGAGGACCATTTGAATTAAAGCGATGGAATATGTAGGACATTGCAGTTATGGCCACACGTTGGGCCATATGGGGAGAACACAATGGGTGCACTTTAGGAACACACTCACAGCATCTGCATGTTTTCTATCGCATCTGTGTTGGATCTCTGTATGACCTGAGTCCGAGTAGAAATGGGCTAGAGTGGCACTAACCATTGTTGATGACGACCCTACCCACCGCACTATAGAGGGGGAGGATACTAATAGTGGAGACTAGGAGCAAGGGCAAGAGTTGGGATGACGCCCTTGGGTACCACCACTTTTGTGTTGTCTCAGCAGTATATTATGTAGTTTATTTCTGTACTATGTTGATGTATGTAGCCTTTTATGATATCATCCTTTTGGGGTATGACTATCATTCTTTAGTAAGCCAGATATCGTTTTTTTGGGAGAACAAACATCATGCTTGGTAGTTGTAGTTGACTCTGTTGCTTGTTTCATTAGCAGTCTTATTAATGAAGCACCGGGAGATTATCCCACCGTTTCTCTCAAAAAAGACAATTAAAGATAAATTAGGTCTGCTTGAAGATTGGATAACTCTGGTTGTCTTAATGTTACCTTAAAGTCCAAAAAGGGCCCCAAACAACTCCAAAATCAGATAACTGAAATCATGTGAGATAGCTCCACAAAACTCCAATTATCATAACTTTAGCTCATTTCCAAACACACCCTAAAGTGTCTAGAAAAAGGAAAAAAAATATTGACAAAATTTGAAAACAAATTATCAAGTTGACATCAATCCTTACGGGATATTTGGATGGTTGAAAGCAATTTGCCAAGTAGTAATACTGTACATCTTATTGGATTTCCATGAAAATAATTCCAAACAATTTGGCTTGGGGGGATGTATATGGTTGCCATTTAAAGCAGTAGAAATCCCAATTTTGGTTTGTTTGACATGTAAGTATATTGTTTGAGATATACTTTCCCTTTTGTGGATTTATGTGGACATAAAAAATCCTTCTGTATGGAAAGAGAATCACCACATTTTGAAGAGGTGAGCTCACCACCTTTCAAAAATAGGGGAAGAAACCACCAACTATTAATCTACCTACTTTGGAGTAATATCAAATGCCCATAACAACTCTTAAAATTAAAAAAAAAAAACTGTATCAGTAAAACTCTAAACATGTACATGACTGAAGATTAACACAGCTAACAAACCAGATATAGAGGCTCGACAAAAATTGAATTGGAAATATAGGAAAGTGAAGATGAACAGGGGCAACAAACTAAATATACAGGTTTAGCAAAACTAAATTAGAAATAAAGGAAAATGCTAATAAGACTTCCCTGCTTCATTGCTCATTTGATTAGATTTCTTCTTAGATAGCAGGCCTTTGGCTTTGTTTATGTCAAAAGACTATTGAAACCAGCTTAACTAAATTAAGATGTACATCATAATAGACTACGAGTGATAAACTGGAAATATAGGGGAAAAGTCATTATACCTTCCTGCGTCATAATCTCATTAGGTTAGATTATTTTTAGATACCAGGCCTTTTGATTGTGTCAAGACTCTTTGAAACCAACTTAACTAAATCGAGTTCTACATCATAATAGACTATGACAAACCAGAGAAGACCAACACCTGTAGAATCAGGATAGACCTACACCTATAGTATCAGGATAGGCAGAAGCCTACAGTATCAATTAACCCCCAGCTGACATCTCCAATGGAGTCGCTAATATTACCTCCATTGATGTCTTTGATGGAATCACTAACACTCCATTTAAATTTATCCAAATGGGTTACTAGTACTCCACTTGTATGTCTACAAACGGGTCACGAATAAATAGAATTGCAACCTGGCTAGTGGCCACAACTATAATACCTCACAAGTTTTGCACATTGCCACTAATACATCCGGCTAGGAATTACTATAATCACTTATCTAATAATACTTAAATGCAGAAATATCTCGTGTTATACTCTTTAATCCTAATTAACATGAATAATATACTGATTTAATTAATAATTCACAAAACTCGGCTTTAGTACTTCATCTTCCTCTTTTTCTCAATGAAAAACTATAAAGCACTAAGTTCTATATTATGCTAAATTAAACGTATAAAACCCTATCTTAAACTAATAATATAGCACTCACCTATCCCATATCGATTTATTAACTCCTAATGTTTTACCTAAATGATCTCCAGAAATTCCAGATTCAATCAGATTCTCAGTACAAGCAGCAACCTAATGTTGCACTTTATGACTTTAATTTAGGGCTCATGGGCTAGTTTCTTCTATAGCTTGAGTTCTACAACTCGTAATTCCATTTCGTTTGATGTGAATGTTAGAGGACTAACTAAGACACATTTCAAATAACTTTCCAATACTATTTGGGGATCTAACCATGCCAGATTTCATGTTACAGGTATATTTCAGCAGTTTGTTGTATTCTGCTTGATGTCTATAGACAGCCTACTTTGTTTTGCACATATCTTGCACTACACATAATGGATTTGTGTTCTGCTAGTATCCCCTACATAGGGACTTCATTTACTACATTCTTAAACTTTAAGATCCCAACATTCAACTGACTACGTAGAAACAAAAACCCTACAATATGCTACTGTTTGCACGCCCAAATTGACAAATCAGAACAAAAAACTAAACTCATTCTTTCCTAGACTTTTTCAATGTTTACCCCCCTCATTATACATTAAAACAGAGATTGGGAACTGAAATATTAGTCTAACATACAACAAGATTGTCCTCAAATGAATCATACTTGTACATGGTACTACATACAGACAACATATCACAAACACCTAGCCCTCATCATCTTCTCACTTAAACATGCATGCAACTGTACTAGGTTAAAAGTATCAAGTCTGACACAATGTTCACATATAGTAGAATAGGGATTTGTCATAAATATTTCTTTCTAACAACAAAAGGGGCACGCTTAAGTGTATGACATACTGAAGAGGACAAATCTTCTGAACTAAGATTGACGACTCACCTAATACATAGACGATTCACTTGTCATTTTTTGCCTTAATATCTGAGCTTCGTGTTTGCAACTTCATCGTATTTATACAAGTATACCTATTACTTAGGTTATTACTTAGGCTTTGTTGGTATTGCGGTGAACAAAAAGTGCTTACGTTGAAAAGTGTTGGTACCAGAAGTACTATTAGAAATATAGTACTTCGTCCTGTCCAGGTCAGATATATAGTGAAATGGACTTTCCTATTCTTTCCCCTGACCCCGCTACGAAGAGAACGAGTGATTGCCCTTCTCCGACCCTTACTGCCTAAGTATGTTTAACTTAAAATTTTTTGAGCAAGTAAAAGCAATTTTTGAAAACCGGAACGCACCACTTTAGGTTCTTTTTAAAAAAATGCTAAAAGTAACAGTTTTAGAAAAAAAAAAAGCATTTTTGATTAAATACACTTTTAGTTAAGTTACCAAACACCTATTTTGGGCATTAAAGATGTTTTAGACTCAGAAACACTATCATAACGCAATGCCAAACGGAGCCTTAACGACGTGTATAAACCCGAGAAACAAATTGTAACAGGACCAACTCAGTTCGAGTGAGTTACCATCAAATTTCTCTCCAAAATTTGAATGCTTACCACCAACCACTATATAAACTCCCGATTCTCTCGACTTGACATCAGCCCTCTCTAATTTAGTCCCGAATTGTAAAAGCTCCAAAAACACCCAGAATTCTATTAAATTACATATTCACACCAATTTCTAGGCAATTCCAATTCAAATTCGAAGTTTGCTAATCATACACAACAAGTTGCAATCTTCAGACTGGATTCAAAGCTATAATCAATTACTAAGTAACAAATCATTACAAAAAATATAAAAATAAAATAAAATAATTGGGGAATAAAATAGAGAAAAATTTACTCGAGCAACAAGGTCGGCGTCGACGACGGGGACGCCGGTGGCCTTGAAGAGATCCGATACGGTGCTCTTACCAGAAGCGATCCCGCCCGTTAACCCGATAACCCTCATCTCTCTCTATATATGTGCTTCTGGAAGAAGAAAAGCAAAAAAAAAATAAAAAATCAATTTCGTTTTATTTATTATTTGTTTATTTGTTTATTTGTTTTTTTTTGGAAGGGGGAGGTGAGGTGAAGAATTTTTTGCCTTCGTAGGCTACTTTTTAAAAATATTTGTGTTTAAGGGCCAGTTTCTCAACTATTAACGTTTGTAGGCTACTCTGTGCCACGTCCGCAGCGGTCGTTATTTAGCGGTTTCTTCATTTTCGATGTCGCTAATGGAAATATCGGCTTATATTTTAAATTTTTTTCAATTTTTTGTTTGCTGTCGCTATTCCCACTAGCGACCTTAGTATATATGAGGTCGCTGATGAGATTAGCGATCTCAAATGAATGTATTGAGACACTTGGCGATATCTAGACAACTTTTGCTCTTTTGGGAAAAAAAATTTAAAACTGAGGTCACTATTGGGAATAACAACCTTAGTATACTTCAGTCGTTATTCGCAATAACAATCTCAGTTTTAATTTTTTTTCTCCAAGAGAGCAAAATCTCTTTAGAAATCACTAAGTGTCTTAATACAGTCATTTGAGATCGCTAATCCCATTAGCGACCTCATATATACTAAGGTCGCTATGCCCAATATCGACCACAGTTTTAATTTTTTTCTTCTAAATAGAACAAAAATTCTCTAGAAATCGCTAAGTGTCTCAATTCATTCATTTGAGGTCGCTAATCCAATCAGCGCCATCATATATATACTAAGGTCGCTAGTGAGAATAGCGATAGCAAACAAAAAATTTAAAAAAAAATTAAAACATAGGCCGCTATTTCCATTAGCAACCTCGAAAATGAAGAGCCACTATTGGGAATAGCGGCCGCTGCTGACGTGGCACAAAGTAGCCCACAAACGCTAATAGTTGGGAAACTGGCCCTTAAATGCAAATAGTTTCAAAAAGTAGCCTATGAAGGCAAAAAAACTCCTCGAAGAGGATGATGGAGGATGATGGAAGGCAAAAAACCAGAATATCAGACATCAATTACAAATCAGGTTCATATTTATTTCATATCAAATAGTACTTCAATACAAACCCCATCAAATTGTTGAAGAACCAAAGCAAACTACTCATGACTCTTCACCACACTGTTTGACACACGAAATTACTCCGCTGTCAATTTATTTTTCTAGCTGCAGATTAGACTATCAGCCGCCAAATGACATATGTGCCCTCACCTTCTCGATCGCCGGCCTAGTCGACACGGCCTCCCACCATGCCTTCACATGGGGCCGAGACTCTATAAGAGTCTTCTGAGGAGTTTGCATCAAGTAGTGAGTGTAGGAGAGGTGGCTTAGATCAGCAAAGCTAAAGAAGTCTCCAGCCAAGTACTTGCTCTGTGACAGCCTGACCTCGTAGATGTCGAGCACCTTTCCTAGCTTCTCTGCACTGGCGGCGATCACCTTCTCGTCTGGGGTTTTGCCAAAAAATGCAGGTCCAATGAGGTACTCGAAAAAGATGGGTGAGACAGCAGGGTGGAACTGTTGGGACTCCACCTCGACCCACACATCCACCAACGCGGATTCGCTCAGGCTATCAGCCCGGATGAGGTCTGTGCCCTGGTCCTTGAACTTGCGCGCTATGTACTTGGAGATTGCTCGCGACTCTGGTTCAGATGACGAAACCAATTTAGAGTTACAGACAAATAATAGTGACATGAAAGTAAAGTTGTAAGAGACTACCCTCTGAAACGAATCGTAAACAACCAAAATAATGAAATCACTATCTTAGTCGAGATAAAGTAATTCTATTTCTTGGTGAGGTTTTTGAATGCAAGTGCTAAGAACTTGAATTCGTTCAAGACAGAATTTTGTTCTAGTTCTTGCTTTTTAACAGTGCCTAACTGTAACCCAAATTGATCATATTTGGATGTAATTCTTTATAGAAAACTGGTCATCATTCCCCTTATTCTAGACTATTCAAGGATGTCAATTGGTCATTTAGGATCATAACAAGCCCTCCCTTGTCTGCATTCATTTAACACAAAATTAGAGAGAATTGATGTGAATTCGACAACCATGGATGAAGTTTATCATCTATTTTCAAGATACAGTGTGTAGCAAGCACACAATTCAGATCTTGATCCATCTAAGATATCATCATCTACAGATAGAGAATATTGACTAGAACACATAGTCCTCATCCTCATATATATCTAAGAAAAACACCACAAAGGTTGTATATGTATATGGGAACAAATTGCAGTTGTAACTTGTAAATAAGGATGAGGACCATACAGTCGAGTCAATGTTCTCTAATTCTAGATGGTAAGCTGTAGATGGATTGAGATCTGAACCCGTATGCTTCTATTTTTTTAAATATATATTTTTGTGCATTTTGCAGTAGCCGCTCACATTGGGGAGGGAAATTTTTCAACATCCCAAATAAATTCCGTCTAAGATCGAAATCAAACCTTCGAGTAAGTGAGAAGTCTTGCCAATTGCACTTAAAGTGCTTGGCTGTATGCTTCTATTGATAGTCCGATACAGAGTCACAGGCTAACAACAGATGATGATGTTTGATAATTTGAGAAAAAAACAACATATTAGTGCTTACAACAGGAGAAGAAGTAGAGTGGGTCCTCTGTTTTCTAAAGAGGAAGGTAACAGCTGATCAGGAACGATCGTGTACGGTTGCAGACAAGGAGGGCATTCAGGGATATTGGACGGTGTTCATACCCTTTTTTTTGGGTCTTCTGTATTCCGAATCCTCTTGTATTTTGAGATTTCTAGATCTTTCAGCTTCTATGTATTTTGAGTTAACTTCAGCACTTAAGTGTAGGGTTGTATTCTGGTTGTAAGCACTTTGGTGTGTTGAAGTTTTTTTGGGATGTAATTGTGGTTCTATTTACATATGAGTCGGATGGCACTTCTCATGCCATCTCTTGTTCAAAAAAAAAAAAAAAAAAAAAAAAAAAAAAAAAAAAAAAAAAGGAGAAGAAGTAGGTTTTCATGGTTGCCTTGTCATCTAACTAATATAAGGTTGATTTTATTTTAATAAACCTTTTCAACTATGATCAAAATCGACAATCAGCCTTTCTAAAAACAGAAGGCTAATCTGATTGAGAATACTATCCACTACAAGTGCAAATTGGAAATACTCCCTTCCAATCAACTAATCGCAAAATGGAAATGAATTTCAATATCAATATGCTGAAGTTCTCAACCTCCATTGCCAACAACCCGTCTTCCAAGAACCAACCGAAAAGTTTGGTGAACAATGACAATTTGTCTTCAAATAAATTAATTGTAGATCTCAGCATAAATGCATAATTAAATTCAAACTAACTTCCCAACTAAGGCCCCCTTAATTTTATCAATTATTCATCGCAGAATGTTAGGTGAGGTCCATACATGTTGCAACTCAACCAAAAATTGTGCTCATTGTGGTGAGGGTTAAGTATGGTGACAATCTGGGTACGTAGTTGACTATAAGAAGAAGTAACAGTGAAATTTAAACCATCATCATCATATATGAATTCAGACGCTATCTAAGTAGCATGAACTAGGTTGCAAACGAGCGAGCTACTCGGCTCGAGCTCGGTCAAAGCTCAGCTCGAGACGAGCTCGATCTTGACAATCGTGCTCGAGCTTGGGCATGCTGTGACTGCTAGGCTAAGCTCGCGAGCTACTCGGTTAAAACTCGGCTCGGGACGAGCTTGAAAACTGAGCTCGACTGCTTAATGAGCCGAGCTTGAGCCTCAAGATACTCGGCTCGTTTGCAGCCCTAGCACGAACATGGACATGCCAAGTTTTGTCACAATCGGAATGAGCAACATATGAGAAGGTCTATAACATTTAAATTACTATCATGTCGGACAAGTGTCTAATATGACACGACTTCAAAATAGGAGTAAAAAATAGGAGTAAAAGAGATCATAGATTTTATGGTAGCTGTCCATCTGATGTCAACCTTCTCTTATTCAATATTAAATTCACAGCAACGTACCTTCTCCTCAAGGGTTTAACTTTTTTTTTTTCTTTTTTTTTTCCCTTTCCATATCTATATAATAAAACACAGAAAGCTATCAAATGGCTCACATTCAATTCCCCCCAAAATCAAAGAGCCAGATCTAACCTCACAAAACACATTTTCCTCCCAAAACTCAAATTCAAATCCCAAAACAACTCATTTATTTATCTCTCTCTCTCTATATCTATCTATCTATCTAACTATCTATATAATAAAACACAAAGAAAGCTATCAAGTGGCTCTTCTTCAATTCCTAAAAAATCAAAGGCCCAGATCTAACCTCACAAAACATATTCCCCCCTCCAAAGTTTTCCCCCAAAACTCAAATTCAAATTCCCCACCCAAAACAACTCCTATATTTATTTAATTATTTTTTGTTCTCTCTCCTTCCCTCCTCTATTCAAAAAATTAAGAAAATTAAAATATTTAAAATTTAAAATTAAAAAACTAAAAAATTTAAAAATTTAACAAATTTAAAAATAATTCAAAAAACCATATAATATATTTTTTGCTCTATGTTTGCTATTTCAACTAATTTGCTGGACTTCCAAAACTAATTTATATGATCAAACAAGATGCACCGTGCCGAAGACACGTGTCAATGGGCAAACCTAGTCCAACAATAAATCACTAGCTAGATCTCATACAAATTACAAACCCTACAAACTCCTCACATAACAAACAATTAATATTAAAAATTAAAACTCACCAAAGAGTATGAGATCGCCATCTTCCAAAGCAGGTATTTGCCCAAATGGCTGCAAAAAACAATATTAAAAAAATTCAAAAAATTGTAGGGAAAAAAAATTAATTAAAAAAAATGGACAAAAGTTTACGTTTCTTGAGAGGTGAGGGAGCTGCTTATGTTCACCGGTGGCGAAGTTGATCGGAATCAGCTCGTAGTCGACGCCCTTCTCATTCAAAGTGGCGAGAACGCGTGCAGTGCACGTGGAAGCAGGAGTTCCATACACCTTGATAGTTGTCATCTCTCTAGTTTTCTCCGTGAAAAAAGAAGGGGATGAGTTGTTGAGTTTGTTTGTGATGTGGGGATTATCTATAGGGAGAGCTTGTGGGACCCACAGAATTAATTTTGCAGTGGAAATTTCGGATCTCGTGCATATGTACGTAGTTTTTGTTGTCTTGGTCAACCCTTTTTGGAAAAGTACAGCATGAACTATTAAGATTCTTTTAGATAAACCTTTAAATTAGATGGTTTCTCAACCACTCAGAAAACCCCTTTGAACTACGAATATTCTTTCGGATAACTCCTTAAGAGCATCAACAGTCGTCATCGTTGAAAAAATGCATATATGCATAAATACATATGATATTTGGCCAATTCGATGTGCTCGTCGATTAATATTTTTTATCAATTTAATATAAAAAAAATTTAGACGGAACTTCAAGTTGCATCGGACGAATTTTAAAGATTTTTTAAATGATATTTTTTATTAATTAAAAACGTTATTCAAGTTTTTAAAAAAGGGTGGTCCCCTCCATCGGACGCAACATCCAAGGAGGCCCGGGACTCTGGAGTTTTACAATTTTTTAAATAATTTTTTTATTAATTAAAAACGTTAGTTAAGTTTTTTTTAAAAAAAAAATTGGTGGGCCCCTCCATCGGACGCAACATCATGTTGCGTCCAAGGAGGCCCGGGACTCTGGAGTTTATTTGAGTTTTTATTAAATGTTTTTTTAATTTAAAAAGTCGTTGAACGCAACTTCAAGCTGCATCTGACGAATTAAAAAATTATTTTTTCGTCGGACGCAACATCAAGCTTCATCTCGTATATTATGTATATAGCTATATCTTGTGCCATATATAGCAATCTACTGTAGCAATTTATGCATAAAATGCATAAATAGCAAACAACCGCAGCTCGTCGTTTGCTATAAAATGCATTTTATGCATAAATAGCACACGACTGCGGATGCTCTAAACTAGAATGTTATGTGGGTAATTCAAACAACTAAAAGATTCTGCAGATTGCCTTTAAGTTCTTTACTTTAATTATTTTTGTTCTCGTCCTTGGTGGTATGTGAATGTTAGGAATAATTGGCGCTCTGATACCAATTGTTAGAAAACTTGATTATCTCTTCTACTTGGATCTTGTTGAGTTATGCGATATAATCAATACAAACCATCAAGCAAATAGAAAATCACACCAAACACACAAAAACATACAATTTTGTTTCGGTTGGGGCTTTTGCCTTAATCCGGGGGAGAAAAAACCGAGATGTTATTCAACTAGAGAAGATACAAGAATACCACAATTCTCACCACGATTCTCTCTAAAGACTCACCAGAAAATATGTAGCGCTTCGAATTTCCAATATGATATCTCATAAATACGTGGCACAATTCCCAACATCAACTTCAATTATAATAGTAAACATAGCCAAAAATACAGATAATATTTTTCAACTTTTATTACATTAGTTTATTACAAAACACAACGGAAAACAAACACCTTGAATTACAATCTTTCTTTAACAATTTACATAAGCCATAACATCAATTCTATCTCATGCATCCAAATCCTAAGCTATAAGCACCTACCTGTAAAACATGAGGCTAGAGATAACCCTAACCCCCAAAACTACAGGGGTCAGCCATAACGGTGTGAGTGACATCAAAAGAAAAGAACATAAATAAAACATAAAGGATAAAATCATAAACAACGTATATCAACCATAATAATTGAAGGAATATGAAACAACAATAAATAAACATCAGACATAGAATCATAAACAACATGTATTAACATCAAAAATAAATGAAATAAGAAATAACAATAAATAAAACACGAAAACATCAAGGAATATGAAACAGTAAATAGTAGGGCAAGAAAACACAAAGTGAATCTAGACTAAGTGTCAAGTGTAGAAAA